>CM058234.1:26382029-26570265 GCA_030180135.1 Orychophragmus violaceus
TGCTCAATGCGTAAGCAACATCAGGACGAGTACAGATCATGGCATACATGACAGATCCTATTGCAGATGCATAAGGAATATTCTTCATGCGCTCAAGCTCAGCAGCCGACGTAGGGCTCTGCTTCTTGCTTAGCGTTGTGCCATGTACCATTGGTGTGAAGCCCTTCTTGGAATCTTTCATGCTGAATCTTTGTAGGACTTTGTCAATGTATGAGTCTTGACACAAGCCTATCAGCCTCTTAGGTCTATCCCGATAGATCCTAATTCCAAGAACGTATGCGGCTTCACCCATGTCTTTCATGGAAAAACAACTTCCAAGCCAGTCTTTTACAGACTTCAGCATTGGAATGTCGTTTCCGAGAAGCAGTATGTCATCAACATACAGAATAAGAAAAACGATTTTGCTCCCACTAGTTTTCTTATACACGCATTGTTCTTCTTCGTTTCTGATAAAGTCAAATTGCTTGATCGCTTCATCAAAACGAAGATTCCAGCTCCTCGATGCTTGCTTCAATCCATAAATGGATTTATGAAGTTTGCATACTTTCCCAGCATTCTTTGGATCTATGTAACCGTCAGGTTGCGTCATATACACATCCTCTTCCAGAATACCATTCAGGAAGGCGGTTTTCACGTCCATCTGCCAAATTTCATAATCATGAAAAGCTGCAGTTGCTAGTAGAATCCGAATAGATTTCATCATAGCCACCGGTGAGTAGGTTTCATCGTAGTCCACACCGTGAACTTGTCTGAAACCTTTTGCCACCAACCTGGCTTTATAAATCTGGACATTTCCATCCACGTCAATCTTCTTCTTGAAGATCCATTTGCACTCGATGGCTTTTACACCAACGGGTAAGTCAACCAACGAAAATACTTGGTTGACCGACATGGAGTCCATTTCGGAATCAGTGGCCTTGCGCCACTTAGAGGAATCTGGGCCCATCATAGCTTGATTGAAGTTCGATGGTTCATCACCATCAATGATCAAAAGATCATGACAGTCAGTCACGAGGAATCCCTGATATCTCTCGGGTTCGTGACGGATCCTCCCGGATCTTCGAACTTCAGGTACTACAGGTTCAGGCTCTACAATTTCTTGTAGATCCTCCTGCTGCTCTTCCTCATTAGGTTGAGCAGTATCCTGTTCATCTTGAATTTCTTCAAGCAGTACCTTACTCCCACTGTCTTTCTTAGAGAGAAACTCTCTTTCAAGAAAGTTACAATCCCGGGCAACAAAGATCTTGTTCTCGGAACGTAGATAGAAGTAATAAGCCTTGGTTTCCCGTGGATAACCAATGAAGTAGCATTTATCAGATTTTGGTGTAAGCTTATCTGAGATTAATCTCTTTACATAGGCTTCACAACCCCAAATTCTTAGATAAGACAGCACTGGAGTTTCTCCAGTCCATAATTCATATGGTGTCTTTGCTACTGCTTTTGATGGCGCTCTGTTTAGTGTGAACACTGCTGTTAGCAGAGCATATCCCCAAAGGGATATTGGAAGGTCTGTGTGACTCATCATAGATCGAACCATATCCAATAAGGTCCGATTTCTCCTCTCAGACACACCATTCCATTGAGGTGTTCCAGGAGGAGTGAGTTGGGATACAATCCCACACTCTCTCAGATGATCACTGAATTCTTGGCTTAAGTATTCTCCTCCTCGGTCGGACCGAAGAGCCTTAATGCTTTTGCCAAGTTGGTTCTGTACTTCATTTTGGAATTCTCTGAACTTCTCAAAAGATTCAGACTTATGTTTCATCAAGTAAACATATCCATACCTACTGAAATCATCAGTGAAGGTAATGAAGTACTGATAGTTTCCTCTTGCATTAGTGGACATTGGGCCACACACATCAGTGTGTATCAGGCCCAATAAGTCACTGGCCCTCTCGTTAGGTTTATTAAAGGGGGCCCGTGTCATTTTGCCCATCATGCAGGATTCGCATTTCTCACATGACTCAAAGTCAAATGAGCCAAGAAGTCCATTCGAATGGAGCCTCTTGATGCGTTTCTCGCTGATGTGCCCTAAACGACAATGCCATAGAAACGTTCGGTTTTCCTCATTAGGTTTAAACCGTTTTGTATTGATGTTATAAATTGGCGCGGATTGATCGAGTATGTAAAGCCCATTCGTAAGAGGGGCAGAACCATAGAACAAATTGTTGCGATTGAAGGAACATAATTTATTCTTAACTGAAAAATCATAACCTTCCATATCCAACAAAGAAATTGAAATAATATTTCTGCTTATAGCAGGTACAAAATAACAATTATTAAGTTCTAAAATCAATCCCGAAGGTAAAGACAACAAGTAAGTTCCTACAGCTAGTGCTGAAACTTTCGCTCCATTCCCAACTCGTAGTTCCACTTGTCCTTGCTTCAGCCTTCTACTGTTGCTGAGTGCCTGCATATTAGTACAAATATGAGCCCCACAACCAGTATCCATGACCCATGAGGTATTATCAGAAGTAGTTGTATTAACTTCTATAACAAAAATACCTGATGAAGAAGTCTCGAAAGTCTTCTTCTTTAATTCCTTTAGACCTTCCTGGAATTTCTTACAATCTCTTCTCCAATGCCCCAGTTCTTTGCAGAACCTGCACATGTCAGTAGGCCCAGCCTTGGACTTGGGCTTGGGCTTTGGCGTGTCTGAGTCCACGACTTGGACACCCTTGGCCTTTCCCTTATCCTTAGCAGAAGACTTCTTAAACCCCTTGCCCTTTTGTACCATAAGTACATTGGGGTCCTTGGCGGTTTTCTTCAAGTTGGGCTCTGCAGTCTTGAGCATTCCGTGAAGCTCAGGTAGTGTCTTACTCAAGCCATGCATGTTAAAGTTCAGAATGAACTGATCATAGCTTGCAGGTAAAGACTGCAGAATGATGTCGCAGGCAAGTTCCTGGCTGATTGGGCAGTCGAGTTTGTGAAGATGATCGAGATAACCCATCATCTTCAACACATGAGGACTCACTGCCGCATTCGCAGCCAACTTACAGTCCAAGAGGTTCTTAACTGTCTGGAACCTCTCGGTCCTAGCCTGCTCCTGAAAAAGCGATTTCAGGCTTGCCATGATCTCGATTGGAGACAATACACTTTCGAACTGCTTTTGCAGCTCTGGAGTCATTGTCACCAACATCAGGCAATAAACATCATTTTCATCTGACGAATGCTTTTCCCAAGCATTGTGCAGAGTCCTGGCAGCATTGGCAAGAGGCCTCTCGGGGAGGGGATCTCGAAGGACGTAATCCTTCTTCTCCTGCTTGAGGACCAGCCTCAAGTTCCTTGACCATGTCAGGAAGTTCGTTCCAGTCAGCTTCTCCTTCTCGAGAACAGACCGGATCGAGAACGTGTTTTGTGTGCTTGTAGTAGTCATATCTGAAATATATAAATAAAAAGGTTATTAGTTATATGTTCAAAATGATTAATCTCGTATTAAAGTATAATATGATTAATCATGCATTATATTCAATAACATAAGTTACCCTCAATAGAATATAATGATTCCAAGATCCACATATAACTAAGATCAAAGTGGGCCACTGGCCGTCACCCAACCTTAGCTTATATCGGTAAGCCCTATATCGGCTAATTATATCCGTGATATAACTCTTGGTTGTGAATCTGGGCCCGAGGCCCAATCCACCCTGATGTCTCAAGGCCCGGGACTCCCGATGGCCTAGTCAAGAAAACCGGACTATACAGTCATGTAATCATTAATGTCTGGGACTCCCAATGACATTTATGAATCACAAACCGTCTTACCCACGCAAAAGCAGACATCCTCACACTGTAAGGCCATGAATGCAATTGAATGGGCTTTGACAGCTGACATAGCCTGGACAAGACATCCAACGCTTGATATTATTTGAGGTTCGTAGGTTTATTAAAATCATTCCCAAAATAGAAGATTACTATTTCGGGAAACTTTCTATTTATGGAAACCTACTATTTTTGGAAACTTTCTAAAATTGGAAACTTTCTAAAACCGGAAACTTTCTAACTTTAGAAACTTCTTTAAAATCCAAAACCCGCAAATTCAGAAACTTCTAATTTTGGAAACTTTCTAATTTCGAAATTTCGGAACTTTATAAAATTTAAAATCGAATTTCATAATTTTATTTTATAAAATAAGTTTTAAATTTAAATCTGAAGAATGACTCAATTAATGGCCCAATTGTTTTAACTTCTTGGCCCGAGGCCCAAGAATTGGTCCATGTCCAAGACATGACCCAATTGTCCAATTAATTGACATAACCGGTCTGGTTCATTAAAACTGGTCTAACCAAGTCTTAATTACTACGATGACCACAATTGTCAACCGGTTATTTACTAAACCGGAATTTCTCAATTTATTTGGTCCAACCAAATCAAATTAGAAATTCCTGGTTTAGGCACTAAATCCAATATTTCTTTCGACATTGGATTCCTTATTCCGGTTTAACCAGATTTAATAAAATTATTAATCTGTTTATTAAACCAGAACGTTGATTTTTAATCAAATTTTAAACCGAACCAGCTAACCGAAATCGAACCGGTTGAACCGTGAACACTCTCAACCCTAGCTTTCGGATCAAGCAATGATCGTCCAGCCGCAAGCCGTGCGCCATGATCCGAGATCGATGCGCTTGGGATGCTCGGGACGGTTCACCGGGACGTTCGGGACGGCAGCTCGGGACGGGATGGTCGGGACGCACGGTCGCTCCACGATCGCCGAGCGATCGGGACGTGATACGCGCGACAGCCGGGAGCGATCGGGACGACGCGATCGACTCGACGCGACGATCGACCGCGATCGGTAAACCGATCCGATCCGATCTATCCGTCCAGCCGCGTCCGTCCGTCCGATCCGTCCTCCTTCTCGGCCGATCACCAAAGCATGAATCATATAGCTCATGTTTTGTGATTTTTCATGTGTGTTTAGAGTTCAATTCTGATTCTTAATCGTTTTATCTTATCAGTAATTGATTCAAAAACAATTCTAATCAGATTTAACAACCTAAACAATGAATCTAAAACAAGAAACCTAAGAACCAATGGCTCTGATACCACTGTTGGAAGTTTCGGTTGATCCTGATTCAATTCTCATATTGATATCAACCTAAACATGCATTAGATCTAGGTGTTCTTATTTAGAAGCATATGATCTCACCTTTTACCTGTTTGTTTGCAGCGGAATTGATGAACAGGTCAATGATCAGGGAGATACACCGAGAGATGGATCCTCCAAAGGCTCACACACGCAATCACCGGAAACTGGCTGCTAGACCACAAGGAGGCTGGCGCAGAGAGAGGAGAGAGGCGCGGCTCTGATTTGGGTTAAGGGAGAAGAGAATTGGCTTTTAGTCATTTAAAAGCCTTCTCTTTCCCTTTTGGGCTTTTGGGCCCAATCTGATTAAATTCCATTTAATCAGACCCATTAGTCTTCTCTCTTAGTACGACAAATGCCTAGCACTTTTGTCGTACTTCTGCTAAGCCGTTCCAACATTATTTCCTGCTAGCTTAAGCGTGTGACCCATATGGGATCATACAATAAAGGCAATAAGTCCAAGACTTATAGATCATGAGCGGACTCTAGCAAGCCATCATGACCCCCAGCATTGTATGACTTATGTCTGATCACTGACATACTCTTACGTTATAGAGACAGTACAGAGATTGCTGGACACAATTCCAACACTGGATTCGAGGCAGCGTTCTCAGAATTAGTCTTGCTCCTCTTTTGGTGGCGCTCCTCCTCCCAAGTCTCCAGCATTATACTCCAGTCTCCAACACTGATAAAATCAGGTTTTTTGCCTGCTTGTTTCCTCTTGCTCACAATGTCCGCAATTGAGAGTCTGGTCACTGTTTCCCATTTCTGGTAAATCAGATCGTGATGCCTTTGATCCCAATAGTACTTTTGCTTCACATGAAAAAATAGCATTAGTTAATATATCAGAATAAAGACAAAGAAAGGGAAAAAAATTGAAACATAGATAACTTACAACAAATGAGATCCACCATTCTCTCTTCTTCTCATCGGGCACCATACTGTAATTCCACCAAGGTCCCCAAAAATTTGATTGATACACTGCCACAATATCCTTCCTAATGCAGTCATCAATTCCAAACCTATAACAAATAGGAAAGCAGTATCAAACTCAAAAACATCAAACAAAAACCAGTTCCAATAGCTTACAAACGCATTACTTAATTATATTGAGCAATATCATAAGCAAACATAAGATACATATCAGAAGCGAACATAAGATACTAACCAATTCACTCAAAACCGAGACTAATAATTAACAGAACCAGTGACTAATGATTCACACAAAGAGTAACCATTAACAGAACATATCGCATGAGTGGCATTAACAGAAACATTGCATGAGTGGCATTAACAGAATCAGCACACCATTAACAGAAGTAAAACTATTTCGCATTAACACAAATACTATGCCTAAGTTTATTAACAGGAGATAAACTTATTTACATAACAAATGACTCATTTGCATATGTTTTAGACTAAGCCTAATGTACAAATAACCATTAACAGAACAAAAGCAAAAAAAAAAAAAAAAAACCGATCAGAAGCAAACCAAGACCAAGAAACAACCGATTCACACAATGAGTGGTTTACCATTAACAGAACCTATCACATGAGTGTCATTAAAAGAAACATTGCATGAGTGGCATTAACAGAACCAGCACACCATTAACATAAGTAAAACTATTTCGCATTAACACAAATATGCCTAAGTTTATTAACAGAAGATAAACTAATTTGCATAACAAATGTCTCATTTGCATATGTTTTAGACTAAGCCTAACATACAAATAACCAATAACAGAACAAAAGCAAAAAAAATAAAACCGATCAGAAGCAAACCAAGACCAAGAAACAACCGATTCACAAACCCGAGACATGCATCATAGGATACATCATCCTCAACATATATTCACATATCAATCTATACAACAACATCTATTAACATATCAATCTATTCAACAAACTCAATTCAGACTCTAACAAAACCGATCAGAAGCAAACTAAGACCAAGAAACAACCGATTTACACAAACCCGAGACAAGTATCATAGCATACATCATCACCAAAACAACATCTATTAACATATCAATCTATTAAACTAACTCAATTCAGACTCTAACAAAACCGATCAGAAGCAAACCAAGACCCATATTCACAGATTAACATATCAATCTATATAAACAAATTCACAAATCAAATTTAGAACCCAAAAAACAGATTCGTTTCATTTTTATTAACAAAACAAATAACCCATATTCACAGATTAATAATCACTAACAAAACCTAAATGAATCAGTCAAATACAAAACAGACAACTCAGATTCACAGAAATATTATTCGCATGTCATACACATTATAAAACATACAATGATTCATTCACACACAAGAATACAATTGATTAACACTTAAAAAAACAGATTAACACCAAACAACAATGGAGAACTCACCATAGACCACCGTTTTCTTTTTCAGGATGGATAAGTGGCATGCTTTGTCTCTCCGGGGCATCCATCACGGCGGCCAGACTCGGTAATGGATGACGAGCGACTCCTGTACTGGTTGATCTCGTCGCTCCTGGAGGTATCTGATTTTGCACAACTCGTCTGCGGGCTGTGGATCCACCAGAGGAAGAAGGTGCAAGGTGAACCATCTGCATACATGAACAAATAGAGGTTAGATTCTCAAAACCCTAGACAAAATCGAAGAGAGTAAGTGAATCGAAACAAAAAAGCGAATGTTCACAAAATCCGAAACAAAAATCCGAGATTAGGGTTTTTTTAAAAATCCGTTAAAAGATCTGAGACTCTCAAAACCCTAGATAGAATCGAAGAGAGCAAGTGAATCGGAAAAAAACCCTATTAACCACAAAATCCGAAACAAAAATCAGAGATTAGGGATTGTGAAATTAGGGTTAACAAAAATCTAAAACCGATAAAATATCCATGCAATTGAAAGTAGAGACGAGGATGAAGAGACTTACCATTATCCGTATCGAAAAAGATGAAGATCGAGTTAGGGTTTTCATACGAGAAGGGGGAAAACAGATTAATCCGACTCGAGGATGAGCGGATTCAAAGAAGAAGGTAGAGAGAGTGAGAGAACGAAGGAGAAAATGATTAGAAATCGAAAGAAGAGAGAGATGAAGAGATAGGCGATGAAAGTTACAGAGATCGGAGAAAGAGAGGTTTTTTGTCTGACGGGTGAAAATGAAGAAGGGTGAATGCCTTAGGGTATTTCTCGTGCGTTTCACCTTCCCGGGCCAATAATTTAGGCCAAATTTTACGCGGTAAACACAAAATCCAAGCCCAAATATTTCCCGCGTATTGGACATAACTTAACCACGACAAATATAGCAGCTATTCGTGGTTATGCAAAAATTAAACCGCCAAATGTTGTGTACCGTATGAATTAAACCAAGAAATTGGAATATGATTTGTGGTTTGATTGATTTTTTACATAGCCATGAAATATTTCGTAGAAATTCGTGGCTACACAACTTATTTAATAAATGAAATTAATTTATACAATTGATATATATATATATATACAATTTAAAAACCATTGAAAAGTGAATATAAATTCTAAATTTAATCTTATATAACTTCAATATATAATTATACATTTTATATATACATTTATTATACATATATATAAATACACATATAAAATACCAAAATGCACAAATTTGAAATATTATTCATTCAATCTTAAAATGTTACAATATTACTAGTCTTCACATGAGTCTGAATCCGAATATTCACTATAATGATCATTTATATCATCTTCAAACACATATTCATCATTTGGGTTGATCATCGGTGTTGGATCATACTCTGAAGCATCTTGGACTGCATGTGCTTCGACTCGTACAATATCAGTTGTTGGTATAACATGCTCCGCAATGTCGCTTTGTATTGCAAACTGAGAAACTTCCTGAGTTTCACAAAATCCTCTCGGCATAACCTTCGTTGTAGCCCACCATTCTTCTCTGGTTGGTCGTAGTCGCGGATAAGGAATGTAACACACTTGATCACATTGCTCTGGTAAGATGAATGGATCGTACTTGTCATAATGCATCTTTGGGCAAACATCAACTATACCTGATGGATGTCTTCGTATTCCTCGACTGGTGTTGAACCATTGACATTTGAAGACCATGGCTTTTAGGCAAACCGCACCTTTATACTCTATCATGAATATCTCATCAATGAGTCCAAAATACTCGGTGTCAGCAGTTCCCTGAACAGAAACACCATAGTTCATCGTCTTTCGATTTTCCCATGGTTTTGAGTATGGTAATGGTATCCCCTTGAATAATACATAGGCCATGACTTGATTTGATGCCTCGGACCTTGTACAAATTCAAGTACCCACAGTTGAAACTCAAATGAAGCGCTAGCAGTATTAATCTGTAAATATATTTAAAAGTTAAGTTTAAGACATATACACGTATATAATGTAGATATATATAAATGCTAGTACTTACGTAATCTCTGCACCAAGTTGCAAATCTTTCATCTTTCACTCTCGTCATTGAGTCTGAAGTAATGTTTGGATGGATCCGCCTTATATACTCTTCAAACATCCTGCGTATAGATAATTTATGTATTATTTATAATTAAATATAAATCTATAGATTCTAAAGCCTAAACGGTAAACCCTAAACCCTAAACAATAAAATTAAATATAAATAAATTACTAAATAACATACCTTTCATATGGTTCAAACCATTCACAGTTGAGAAGCAAAAATGTATAAAGTATATTGTAATCTTCATCATTTAACCATGTTTGTGATATGCTTCCGCTGATTCGTCCTACTTGCTGGAACATGATCGGAACATCATCGTACCTGTAGGTGAAATTGATTTCGCCGACATCTTGTGCGGGGTCTAAAACTTCTGGAGGTGTAATATAATTAACGGGCACATATAAAATTTATTCATTCACACATTGAGCTACAATCGATCCTCCGATTCGGGATTTATTTTTAACTTTTTTCTTCAGGTGATACATCGTTCAAAAGGACACATCCACCTATATTGCACCGGACCACCCAAAGCAACTTCATCTGGATGATGCACGTGTAAATGTTCCATCACATCAAAGAACGACGGTGGGAAGATTTTTTCGAGATTGCAAAGCCGCATAACTATATTTTCTTTTAGCGTGGCAACATCTTCTTTCCTTAACATTTTGGTAGATATTTCTCGGAAGAATAGTGCAATATCTACAAAAATCATCAATTCATTAAACGCAAAGTAATAATAGTTAAATGATACATTAATTTTAAATATATGATACCTGAAATTGCCGAATACACATTTTTCAGAAGTAGTTCCGCAAATGTAATTGGAAGAAGTCGTTGCATGATGACATGACAGTCATGACTTTTTGACCTGAAATCTTTCCACTCTCCACATTAACACAATGTGAAAATTTTGAAACATACCCGTCTGGAAATTTAATGTCATTCTTCAACCACATTAGAAACTTTTCTCTACTTCCCTTCGACAATCTGAAGATTGGAACAGGCACTCCCCATCTCGAGCGACCTCTAAGTCAGGTCTTCTGCAAAACGAAGGGAGATCCAACCTGGATTTTATATTATCTTTCGTCTTACCGGGAACATTTAGGACCGTATTGATGAGATTATCGAAGAAATTCTTCTCAATATGCATAAAATCGAGGTTGTGTCGAAGAAGTAGGTCCTCCCAGTACGGCAACTCCCAAAAGATACTCTTCTTCACCCATTTGTGGTGAACACCATACGCTTCAATTGTCCGAGATGGATTGTCATGTCCTTTGCCTCCACAGTTCACCGTCTTGCAAAGTACGCCGATGTTGTTTATTCTCTCGTGTAAAATTTATTCCCCAATCAACCACGGCGGAGGTTCATCATGAACAAATTTGTTCTTCAGGAAATATTTAATATTCCGCCTGTAAGGATGATTCTCGGGCAAAAACATTATGTGACAATCGAACCAGCTGTGCTTTCGGCCATTTGGAAACCAAAACGATTTCGTCTCATCCATACAATATGGACATGCCAACCTTCCATGTGTCATATATACGGACAACATACCATACGCTGGAAAATCGCTAATTGTCCACATCAGGGCCGCTCGCATCGTGAACATCTCTTTTCGTGATACATCGCACGTCTCTACACTGCCACTCCATAAATTTTGCAATTATTCGATCAACGGTTGCAGATAAATATCCAAGCTTTTCTTCGGATGGTTCGGCCCTGGCACCAATACGGACATGAAGAAATATTCCCGTTTCATGCACATCCCAGGGGGTAAGTTGTATGGTGTCACGATGACGGGCCAAACAGAATATGATTGGCCGTTCATACCAATTGGATTAAAACCATCGTTGGATAAGCCGAGATAAATATTACGACTCTCAGAAGCAAAAGCAGGATATACCTCTTTAAAATGCTTCCACGCCCTCCCGTCTGACGGATGATGCATTTCTCCTTCAGGTGATACATGTTCCACATGCCATTTCATATGTGAAGCCGTCATACTAAATTGATACAGGCACTTCAATCGATCCGCAATCGGCAGATAAAACATCCTCTGCTTTGGTATCTTCTTCCCCAACCGACCCACATTTTGTTTGTATCGATCTTTTTTACAAAACCGACATTGTAACAGATCTTTATCTTCTTCCTTCCAGAATAGCATACAATTATCCTCGAAACATCAACCTTATGACAAGGCAACCCATGAGAACGCGTCAGATTCTTCGTCTCGTAGTATGATTTAGGAGCATTGTTAGGCGATGGATGGACATAATTAAATGTTTGCGCGATATCGTCAAGGCATTCCTCCGGAATATTGAAATTGGTCTTCCAGTTGATCACTTTTGACGTCAAGTACAATTGAGATATTCCATCACCACATCCATCATATAAAGGTTGGTTTTCATCTTCTAACGCCTTGAGAACTGGATCCTGGTATTCGTCGCATATTGGTTCTTGGAAGTTTTTGGCATTGTTAGGTAGCATGTTGAAATCTTCAACAGCCTCCGGGATTTGATCATCTGGAACTTGATTATCATGATAACCGCTCCATGCTCCATCTTCTGCCACATGATGATTTGTTGAAGCCTCGCCATCGTACTGACAATTTTCTCCATGTTGCGTCCACACATAATAATTATCCGTAAATCCCTTACTCATTAAGTGATGCGTAACAGTCTCATAATCGCTTCTCTTCCGGTTCTTGCATCTCCTACACGGACAATATAAAATTCCGCTCTCTAGATAAGAAGGTTGACTACAAGCAAAAGAAAGAAAAACGTTTAAACCCTCGCTGAAGTTTTTAGACACACTTTTATCGGAACGCTTTACACGTTTATACATCCACTCTCTCGATCCGTAAAAATCAGACATTTTGTAATGTTTATATTGATTTTTGATATCTCTTAATGGTTGAATTCTCGTGTAATTTATAGATTTCATTAGTCACGGATAGCCACAAAACTTTTCATGGCTAATAAGAATATATTCTCTGCCATCAATCAAGTCTAAAGGCTACTTGATATGTCATTGAAGAAAAGATACGATCTTGTCGATCATGTATAATATCACCATAGCCACGGATAGTCACGAAGTATATAGAATTGCCACGAATAGCTACGAAATATTTCGTGGCTATATGAATAGCTACGAATTGCCACGAATAAATTCGCTGCTAAGTCGAATAAATTATTGCCGACATCGACTTGACTACACTCACGCCTGATTGACATTTCAACCCCTGAGCAGCTGATGTGACTAAATTCATAAGCCATCAAGATATTTTATTTAACCACAGATAGCCACGACACAAATAGCCACGAAAGTATTTCGTAGCTAGTTAGCCACGAAGTTTTCGTGGCTATTCGTAGCTCTACCTTTCCACGATATCTTTGTGGCTATTCGTGGCTATATTTTCCACGAAAAGCCACGAAATGGTTTGTGGAAAGGTAGCCACGAATAAATATGTGGGTATTCGTGGTGGATTAAACTTTCCACGATCGATTCGTGGCTATTCGTGGAAACTATAGCCACGAATAGCCATGACGTTGTTTTCGTGACTATTTTGCCACGAAATAGCCACGAACTAAAAAAAAAATGAATTCGTGGCTATTTCGTGGCTATTCGTGGCTGGTTTTAATTAGCCACGAAAATTTCGTGGCTATTCGATAGATTTCTTGTAGTGGTAACTGGTTGAGGTTGGCTTGCTGATGGAACATGTTTGCGTCATGAGACTGCCCGTGGTATTCGGTGCGGTTACGTATTACATTGTCTGTCACCTATTATGATGGGCAGTCAAAGGACGTGAACATGTTCTAACGGCAACCCAACCTCAACCAATTACATCAGCAGTTGCAAATAAATGATCATTCAGGGAAAGCAAAAATGTTTCGGACATTGATCAACCTCAACCAATTACATCAGCAGCCGCAGACAAATCTTAGTTTTGAATGAACAGATTATCAAAGGAAATTGAGAGATGTTACTGGTAAATCGCGTAGGTTCGAGGCCAGACTGAATTCAATAGTTTTTTCTTTTAAGTTTTTACTCCCCCCCCCCCCCCCAAAAAGACACTTATATGATGCTAACCTCAATCCATAAACGGTTCGTCCTTGCATGTAATTCAAAGAATGGAGTTGGACAAAAGAAATCGATATTCTTAAAGAAGAAAAAAGAGCAGCTACAAATTCCCAGCTCTATTGAATCATTTGTATACATTGTTCCAAATAACATGTTTACATAAATCCTTCGATACACATGTACATAAATCCTTCTAGATTCTATAGTAACCATCCAACAATCAACATTTTAAAAGTCTATAGATATCATTCCACATTCGGTTAGATTAAACCGGTATTATTGAGACCTTGTAAGACCCTGAATGGCAATCCGGTTCAGGAGCACTGTGATTAGGTAGAATTATGAAGAAAATGTTATTCGACTGCAATGCAATTACTTTTTATCGTTGAATTAGACACCAAAATTACTAAAATATACATAAATTGTATTGTTGTGTTTGTATGTTTTATGCATTTTAAAATAACTTAAATTGTATAAAAATTTCACAATTAAACTAAAAATAAATTAAATGAGTTAAATAAGACTTTCAAAACATAAACTGTAATATCATCATTTACATTCAATAATATCAAATTTGAGAATCTTATCTACTAAATCAGAAGAGTAAAATGAAATTAACCTTTTCATGTGTTATATTGGATGAAATATCATTAAATATTAATGATTTGATTAAATTTCATTAAATTTAATTATGTAATATAACATTATTTGTACTAAATAGTAAATGTGTTTTAAATCAATAAAATTATTAAACATGTATTCAAATAATCTAAAAATAACGAGTCTCTCTTCCCTAATTAGGTAAAAACAGAAACAATATATATATATATAATATTATATCTAATAACAAATATAAATAAATAATTTAGTTAATCAATTATTTTATAAATCATAAAATTAAATTTTGGTAAACATAAAAAGTAACATAAATAAATATATTTTGAACATATTTCAACTTACAAAAATATAAAAATAAAAAAATGAAAAAACTTCAAATGTAAGATTCATAAATTTTTAATTTATAAAATGTAAATTTTTAACTTTGAAATAAAATAAAATTAAAACCTGGATTATAGATCTTTGATATGAAAGAACAAAGTGAACAAACCTGAACGGTATTCACGCTCCTTGTAAATCCATGTGATCTAAAATCATGAATTAAAACAAGAATATATAAACACAAATAACATTCTTATAAACGTTAACATTTCAAAGATTTAAACATATAAGTTGTATTTAAAATACTAGAAACTTATTTTTTTTCTTTTACTCTGTAGATATTCGATCTTCTTTATCTCACTTGGTAGTGTCATGAAGATTTGTTGTGTCTGCTCATTCTTCTCAAGGAACACAAAAGCTGTCCAATACAACTCATCTTGGTTAAGAAAAACTATTTTTTTATTAAAACATTCATTGGTCTTCAATAAAATCCAAGACTCCATTCCACCGATCTGACTTAGACTTTTTTAGATGTATTGGGGTTTATTAATTTTTATTGCTTGCTATTTTTTGAATTTTTTTCTCAGAATTTTGAGCTTTTCGTGTTGAGTGTTAGGCTCACTATCTTTCGTAGAATTTTCTTTAAAAAGCAAGTGAGATTGTCCATCAGGATGTTACCATCCATCATCACCTATAAGTTGTCCCATGATTGTGATATCTCTTATCTATTAAAAAGAAATTGATATGAAATTTATTTTATTTAATGTGTTATATTATATGAAATACCATTATATATTAATGATTTGATTAAATTTCATTAAAGATAATTATGTAATATAACATTCTTTTTACTATACATTTTCCAAACAATGAAATTATTAAACATGTATTCAAACCATTTAAAAATAATGGGTCTCACTTTTCTAATTAATTAAAACAGATATGATATGTATATATAAGCTATTAAATCAAATAATAAATATAAATAAATAATTAAATACATCAATTATTTTATAAATCATAAAATCAAAATTGGGTAAACATACACAAAAGTAACATAAATAAATATAGTTTTGAACATATTTTTACTTACAAAAAAACAAGAAAAAATTAAATGTGAGATTCATAAATTTTTAATTTATAAAATGCAAAATTTTAACTATGAAAAATATATATTAAAATTAAGTGGATATTTTTTTAACTTGATACAAATAAAATATTCATAATAAGTCAGTATATCTATAGATATATTATTCAATCATATAATGAGACATGTTGATGTTTTTAAACTGTGAATTTTTACAGTTTGTTCCATCAAAATATATAAAATATTTACATAATTTCAAAACAGGTTAAAAAAGCTAATTAAATCGTTTTATTATAAATCATTACAAATAATTAATAGAATACAAGTTTAATAAACGGATAACCATAATTTAACTTTCATAAATATGTAAATATAATTATATAAAAAATAAATTTAGTTATTAAAATATTAAAACAATAATAAATATAATAGATGATACAATATCATTATCTACCTAAAAATAAAACTATCACAACATATCAAATTATAACTTCCATAAAAATATTTTTCATGTAAAGTAAAAAAAATGTAAAAATAAAATCAATTAAAAATACCAACCGCTCTTAGAACATATTAAAACTATAAAACAATTATCATAAACTTTCAAATTTACAAATAGACATTATTTTAAAAAAAAAATACTAAACATAAAAACCCGTCCTTTAGAACAAATCAGAATTTTATCATAAAACCGTAGATGAGACGCAATTGGTTATTGCAAAAGTACTCGAAAAAATCTCAAAGAAATAATAATAAACCAAACAAACGTCTAAATCACAGTATTTAAAAACTTGAAATCATTCTAAAATGTGAATGAATTTCTAATCTAATAAAATTGATAAATATTGCAAAAGTTTTACTTCAAAAAAATATAAAGTTTTTATTCTAAAAATAAATAAATGGATCAACTCTAGTGGAGAATTAAAGTTACAAATGAAGAATCAAAACAACTTTACTAAGAAACAATGCGTACTCCTCTCATTCGTAAACAAGCCTAAAATTATTATTATTGAGTTTGTACCAAATTTTTAAGACACCTGAAAGAAAACAAAAAAAAAGAATTAAAGGGAGTACAATCGGGAATTGGAATAGATACATATGCATTCATCCATACAACAGCATAACACATCTTCCTTCTGCAAATTCCTTCTGCACGAGACCAAACAAATAGACCAGTATTGAATTCCTTTTGCTAACATCAGCTAGTCATGATCAAATGGACTTAATTAAATAATATGAAAGACTACATATTCCAAGCACATATACTAAAGAGAAAAAATTGACAAACTCATCAAATAAACAATATACATCACTCAATTCCACCATGCAGAAGAACCAAACATACACTACTCAACATAACACATTTACAATGGCTAAAACAAATACCAAAAATTAAGTTACCTTATATCATTAGTTTTGATGAAAGCGCAAACACTAATAGTTCACCTTTCAAACCATTTCCTCCAACTCAGAAATCCAATTTTTTCCCTTTTCGATTTCAAAAGCTGGATTATAGGTCTTTCATATGAGAGAACAAAGTGGAAAAAACTGATTGGTAAGCATATAAGTTATATTTAAAATACCTAGAACCTTAATCTTTTTCTGTTATTCTCTCTAGATATTCGGTATTCTTTATTTCATTTGGTAGTGTCATGAAATTTTGTTGACTCTTCTCATCTTTCTCAAGAAACATAAGGGCTTTCCAGCACAACTCACCATGGTTAAGAAAAACCATTTTTCGATTTAAAAAATTTCTTGGTTTTCAATAAGATCCAAGATTCAATTCCATTGATCGTACTTGGAATTTCTTTAGATGTGTTGGACTTTTTAATTTTGAATCCTTGCTATTTTTTGAAGTTTTTCTCAGAATTTTGAGCTTTTTCATGTTGAGTGTTAGGCTCACTATATTTGGCAGAATTTGCTTAAGGCAAGTGAGATTGTCCATCATGATGTTGCCATCCATCATCACCAATTGAAGTTAACATTTCAAATAAAAGTTGTTCCATGAGTGGAATATCTTGTATAAGATAGTTACTAAGAGTTTTTTGCTTCAATTTTTTCCTAAAATGAAGAAACATACGAAAACATAACAATATTATATAAACAATTCAACAATATGATATATAACATTACTAATTTTACTCTACTTAACATAGATCAATACCTTAATTATGTTTTTGTACCAAGGAAAAGGTATCTCAATTGCCCAGATTTTCACAAATTTTCTTTTTCTTTTTGACAACAATTTTCACAAAATTTCAGTCTAGAAGAACATGCATTACCTTCTTGTATGGCTCATATTGCCTCTTAATAGTGTTTAAACGATTTAACTTACCATATTTCCAATATAACCCAATTTGTTTTTGAAAAAACTCAGCCCTAAGATTCAACCTACCAATTTCACATAGGCACTTACTTTGCCAATTCCATTTTTTCTTTTACACATATTTCTAGGTCTCCACGAGCCAAATCATGTGGCCACTTGAATCTCTTGCTATCCATAGTTTGATCAGGTGCTGATATGGGTTGCCTTAAAATTATCTTAAATCTCTCAACCTACAAAAAATATAATGTTTCTATATAAAAGACAACTATCACTATAGGAAAAATTCATTCTTTAGCATCCGAATAACTCTATCTAACGATAGCATAGCGTTTTAAAAAGCATTGTTTCTGCCTCCGTCATAATAGATCAGACAATTTAAATAGCGGTTTTTGATTATGCTATCATATTTTCGTATACTATAACGCTTAATTGTCTGCAATTTACTACTATTAAATAGCGTATTATTTTTGTTGTTTGTTTTACTTTTAACAGCGTCTTTGAAATTGTTATTTATAACATTACTATAGTATTTATTCAAATGTAATTGTTTCTATGTTTTGTTATATACTAATTTGTTTGCTATTACGATTTCGGGTTTTATAGAAAATTATATCATAAAAACACTTAATTAATTGTCACAAAGCTATAAACATAAGTTACACATATTGTAAACATAGTTTAGGCCACTAAAAGTTCCACAAAAGTATCATAAACATAATTTAGGCCTAACATAGGTTTCATAACTACCTCATATCATTACAATATTGTCATTAGGCTAAGCCATTGTAATTCCTACTGCATCCCCTACGAATTCAATTTCAATATTTGGTCTCTACACTCAGGCACCATCAACCTTGGAAACCTTTACCTAGACCTTGCTAGCATTGAGACCTAAAGGGACAAAGTGGACCTTTCTGCTAGATCAGTTGAAGACACACGACCTATTACAACTCTCTTCTCAGAGTTTTCACAGTCTAACATAATGCACGTCTATTTGGCACCTTTGCTGCTACTATCAGTGTTGGGACTACGACTCTACCAGAAATTTGTAAACACATATCAGAATAACATCACGGAAAGATCAAAAAATCCAAGACAACCAATAACTATTATCCATCTCACCTACACATTAACAAAATCAATTTTAATAACTAGTTACAAAAACTTACATGAGGTGATTTCCCGGCTGATTCATCCATTGCAGGTGGATCATGTATGGGTAACTTATCAATAGGCCATGTGAGGGTCTCATTTAGTGCATCACCCATCAATGAGATTGTAAGCACCTGGCTTAACAACCAGTTGGACTTTAACAAATGCAGCATTCGGTCCCAGTGGAATATCATTCACCAACTATTTAAGGTCAGATGACACAACATACCCTCAGTAATCAATACATTATCTCCATTCCAATAATCAAAGATGTGAACTCTTCATGCTGATGTATCCCCCTAATGAGTCATGCAAATAAATAATTAGAATCTATGTTAGTAATCTAGTAAAAATAAATATTAAAGAACACAAAATCAATGTGTAATTTACCTCTGATCTGACAGTGATAGGAGGTTGGGATAAGTATTTCTCATCGTCTAATATTATTTTGTCATAAGGCCAAGCGATTTTACCACATACAACTTGAGCAAGTGAGACAATGGTTAGAGTAGGTCTCCAAACAGATGCTTATATGACTGAGACAAACTTCACAGTCACAACAGCTGCATTTGACCCTAATGGAATTCGACCAATCTTATATGTTGGTTCACTAGAGCATAATTCTCCTTCACCAACAACCACCTCATTATTTGAATACCAATCAAGTAGCTGGCACCTCCTCATTTGCTAACATTGCTTACCTCCGATTGTGAAGCATGATCATTCTGTCTCTAACAACTTCAGCATAATCAAAACATAAAACTTGGCGTCTTATTGAACATAAAAAGATACTAAATAGAA
This sequence comes from Orychophragmus violaceus, assembly GCA_030180135.1. Lineage (NCBI taxonomy): Eukaryota > Viridiplantae > Streptophyta > Magnoliopsida > Brassicales > Brassicaceae > Orychophragmus > Orychophragmus violaceus. Next base: position 26,401,978 of record CM058234.1, read on the forward strand.
AAGTGTGCAAAATTTACCTTTTTAGCAGCTAAGTCACTAACCACATTCTGCAAATCTTCAATTTTGCTAAGTAATTTTGATTGAGTAGCTTCAAATTTCTGCACATGTGAGTCTATAGCCTGTAATAAGGCTAACTTGGTAACAATAGCCCCTCTGCCCCTCCCCCTAAGTCTTCTTGGTCTGTCTATCCCTAGTACTACTCACAGCATCTTCTTTAACATTATATGTTGATGTGGAGTCCATTTCACTATCAATTGTCTTGATCTTTTCCTAAATCAATATTTGTACACATTATGTAGAAAATACTTTTATAAAAACTCTAAGAACATACATTAATAAGAACTTAAATCATTCTTACAATAGTTTTTGCAAATTCTTCCCCTACGGGTCTCCCATCAGAATGTGTATGGCATGCTGCCCAAACCTTACTCCTAGTAACTTTCCTAGGATTGGAACTCTTTTTCTACAATTTCATACAAATGCTTATAAAAAAATCATCCTAGTAGTATTAAAACTAACAGACATACATACCATCTCATATAGTGTCTTTTGTCTTTTCATCGAGTTGTCTTCAGTCATCTAGCAGTACTGGCACATGTTCTCTCACAAGACCAAGGAAGGAGGAGAGTGTAACAGATCCACTACTAACATATTCTCACCTAAAGCATTAAATTTAAATTCTACCATGTCGTCAAGATAATTTACCACATTTCTCATTCTAGTTTGACCTCTTGCCTTCCTTTTCTTGTCCTCTGACTGTTGTGTTTGTGATTCAGAAGCGTTGGGAATGATTTATGCGACAAGAGGGATGATTTCTTCTCCCACACTGGGTGAATGTCTTCACTTTCATCTTCAACCACTTATCTTGCTCGATCTCATGTGCTTTTGTATTATCTTCTTCCTCTGGATCTGATCCATTATATTGTTCTTTTGCATCCGATGCATTACCATCATTTATATTATCAACAGTCTTATCTCTTTCAATCTTCAATGGAGCAACTTTCTTTTTTCTGATTCAAAAAACCTTCATGGCTCACATCAAGCCTTTCTTATCGCTAGGTCTGGGCAAAATAACCGGAACCGAAGAACCAAACCGGAACCGACCTAAAAATTTTGTTTTGTTTCGGTTCCGGTTCCGGCCAAAATACCCATTGGGTAGTGAAATTGGGGAACCATGGGTATCGGTTTGGTTTTGGTTCTTACATGGGAACTGATTACCTGAACATACATATACACATATATAGTACATTATTTACTGGCATTTCAGATATTTTATTAGTTTTTGGGTATTTGTTGACATTTTGGATTTTGGGTTCAACTATTTTTTGTCATTTCGTGTATTTTATTTACATTTCGAGTATTTTATTGATATTTCAGGTTTCTATTCATGTATTTTTTTAGTAATTTCGGGTAATTTCGTACCCGATAAGAACCGGAAATTTTAGGGTATTTTAAGATTCCTCAACTCCTACACTTGAACCGGCCCAGAACCGAACCGAACTGAAAACAATATACCCATTGGACCCTAAATCTTCATACCCGAAATAACCGGAACCGACCGGTTCGTTCCCGGATCCGAAACGAGTACCCAATATCCCATACCTACTTATCGCTTACCATGATGGACATTGTTAACAACTAAAAGTTTCATCGTCTTTGATTACCTAAAAACATTCAAAAATTTAATTAATTCTCTACTAGAACACCTTCACAATCTTCCCTAACACAAAAACTCTCGTCATCAAATGATTGATCCACTAAATCTTCAACTGTTTGGACTGATTATGGTGCAGATGAAAACTCCTCTTCTATCTCTAGTTCGTGGTATCCTCTTGGCAGCGCCCTCATAACCACATACCAAGATAAGCAGTAATCATCTTTATAGAGTAAAATAATTGTTTACCTTGCAATGGCATATGAAAGGATCATTTAAGTATGTTGACTGGTTCATATGGAGATTTACAAGTGTGAAACCGTCTTCCTTTTTCACTATATTTCCTTTGTAAGCCCAAATAAAATTAAATAGAGGAACCTGGAAAATATGGTAGTCCACCAACATGATCTCCTTTATTACTCCATAGAATGCTATTACGTCTGCCATTTGTCTATTATCTTTAGCACTAGCTCTACATATGGAAAATGCATCATATGTGACTATGATGTTCAGACTCTTCTGTTTGACTTCATCTATATGGAACCGATGGCCATTAACTATTACCCCTTGTATGTTTGATCAATATTCCTAGGTCCGAAAGCAAGCCATCTCAGCCTCTGTGAGTGGTCCTTCGACTTACTCTGAACCTAACACTATACATGAAAAAAAAATCGTTATCATGAATGTGAAATAAAATTCATAAAAAAACATAATTCTTATATCAATTTGTTCTAGCCTTCTCTTTGATTCAATGTTGGAATATTTATGTATGATATTACCACAATATGGTTTCATTTTTTGCGCATGTAGCTTGTAGTTCTTCCAAATGCAACACGGAATCCATGAAGTAAATCTCTAATGTACTAAAAGTACAAGCTTATAAATTATAACTCTATCAGCTATGCACTTACTGAACATATAGATCAATTACTGTTGTATTCATCAAAACATACCGATGAGCTATGTCTCTCTCCTTATTTGTAAGAGTCTTTTCTGTAGCTTTACGCAATGGCCGGCTTCATTACGATTAATTTTTTCTCAAAGTAGAACAGATTTATGAAGGAACTCCAAACAAAATGCAATGCATTCGCCAACCAAGTATCACTCGGCCATACACGCTTCTGGTCTTGCAAAATTATAACATATTCCTTACATGTCTTCATGTACCTAGATATCAATAAGAAAACTTATTATAAATAATAGATACACATATTAGCAGTTTATTATTTAAGTGTGTAACAAGAACAAAACAATACCTCTCAACCGGATACATCCATCTGAAGTGTGCAAAGCCACCAAGCGTGCTTCTCTTGTTAGATGTATTTAAAGATGAAACATAGTGTCAGAAAGTCAAGGTCGAAAGAATCTCCAACTGGCACATTGTTTCCACAAACTCTGACTTTAATATAAGTAGCTTTTATGGATCAATTACACGTTGGCAGAGTCTATTGAAGTTTGCAGATTTGACTCATTGCAGTACGAGGTCCTTCTGGCAATAACCCCTCAATGCCATAGGAAACAAATTATGCATTAGAACACGGTGTTTATGTGACTTCATACTTACAATAATTGGAAGATCCACATGCAATTGGAGATGTTGACACAATATCCATCAAGGCCTCAGAATTTGGATAATCTTCTGCATAATTTACGTTTTTCTTCCTTAAAAATCCAGTAAGCAGATGGAGGTAATTATGTTCGTTTCCCACGTATCTTTGTATGTAAGTTGCTTCGAATCCCAATGTCTTCTAAATACTTTGTTGCTTTCAATCCATCCTTGGATTTCCCATTATGCATCAGAATAGATAGTAGTGCATCAGACATATTCTTTTCAACGTGCATTATGTAAATATTATGCCGCACAGGCATATCCTGCCACATAAAGTACAATCACTAGCTCGAACACAATACATAATATTACTTTAAAGTAAAACACATACTCAAATTTTAATATATAAAACTACTAACCTTCAAATAAGGTAAGTAAAAAAAGATTGAAATTTTTTTCCACCGCCATTGATCATTGTCTTCTTCATATTCTTCATCTGAACTCACATCATCATCAATTGCTTCATTCCTTCTTCTCTTACCTTTCTTTTCTAAAGGTTTTTCAAATCCATTCCTGAAGTCTTTACGGCTCTCAAACATTTCTGATCCACTTTGAATTCTATTTGCAGTACCAACCTCCATTGTGTTGTTGAACCACTCGTTCTTACGTTTGTAAGGATGACCAGGCTATAGACGCTTCTTGTTGCCCATATATACATGCTTGAGATTATACTTTTAACCACATATGAGGTATATCCTTCCCACAAACACTACACGCTTGTGTCCCCTTCACTTTACATCTAGCTAATGTACCTAAGGCTGGATAGTCAGCGATTATCCATATGAACATAACTCTCAGTGTGAAACTCTCCTTCTTAAACAAATCATAAACTTCAATGACTTCATTCCACAAATCCTTTAGGTCATCTATCAATGGTTGTAGATATACGTCAATGTTGTTGCTTGGTGTGGTTGGTCCAAGTATCAACATTGTCAACATGATGTTCTTTGCTTTTATACACTCTGTTGGACACATATTGTAATTGACTAAGATAACCGGCCATGACACGTACTTGGTATTTTGGATAGAAAACGGTTTCATCCCATAAGTACAATGACCTAGTCTAAGGTTTTTTTTGCATCCGCAGCAAACTCTAGCCATTTATCAATTATATTAACCCAAGTCACTAGTCAACTGGATGGCGCATTGTAACATCTTCACTAGCATTATTGAAGTGCCAACACAAACCCTCAGCCAACCGTTTTGATTTGAACATCCTCCTAAATATGTCTTTTATGGAAAAATACCTAAGCACCTTTACTGGAATCCCTTTCTTCTCATCACCAGTGTGCTTATCCTTTTTCCATATTGACTCACCGCATCTTAGGCAGCTCTCCAACTCCTCAAACTGATTCCGATAAAGAATACAATCATTTTTGTAGGCGTGAATGGCATCATAATTAAATCAAAATAGCTTCAAAAATTTCTTCATATCATTTGTAGACTTTGGTAGAACATTGTCTCCAAGAAGCATGTCATGAACTAGCATCAAAAGATGATCGAAAATGTTCACTGACATCCCACTATTAACTTTATCTGGTAACTTGCAGAAACATTTGTGTAGCGCTAACATGTCGGGTATAATGGAGTTTATGCATCCTCTAACTTATTTCTAAACTTAGCTTATTCTTGACAGTCAACACCCTCAGACTCTTCTACATTATTTTTCTTAAATGTATGATTTCCTTTACCAGTCATAAAAGTTGTCCTAATCAACTTATAAGCCTCAAATTAAGTCGTATGAAAATATGTTGTCTTATCAATCCTTATATCCCCATGTTTACCCCAACACCTACTTCTCTTTTACTTCAGATACATCCCTGTAATTAATAGACTGCTCCAACACTGTCTCATTTAACTGATGAACCACATTGAGACAATCAAGGAAAAGACAAAACATATATGATATGTTACCCAAACGTCTTGTAGAATCAAACATAAACTTAGTTGCACCTTGCTCATACTCAAGACAATTCAAGTTAATAGAAAGTGAAAAATAAAAACTCATAACCTCCAATCATAAGATTAAATCAATGCAGAAGTGTAATAACATTTAATACCTTGGTAACCAGACCCAAGCTTTATCCATGTTACAATAGCTCTGACCAAATGTGCATACAAGTAATTATAAGATACACTCAGATTAAGCCAATACAACAATACATAACGATATCTGATAGAAGAATCAAGTTTCAGTGAGATACCTGCTAGAGTATTGTCTTCTCTTTTGCTTAATCATGCTACAGAAGACATGCAAAAGTATAAATAGACGAAACTCACATAAACATTTAAGTAAAAGCATTATTGGAAGGAAAAAGCATTAGGTGATCAAAAAAAAGGAAGAAAAAAGCATGAAAGCCAAAGTACCTTTAGCGGAATCAAACGAAATCTTCCTGAAAATAGTGAACACAATAGAAATGGATCAATTCAACATGCAATAATCCTAAATTACTACAAGTCAAAAATAAACACGAGTTCTTTTATTAGAAACCAGAAACCCGATTTTACCTTTGCTTAGTGGGATCAAAATGGGTTTTCGCCAGGAACGAGTATGTATTTGTGTTAGAGAGATTCGAAAAGGCGTATATAGTCAAAATCGAGCGAAGGGAAACTGGACTGCAGCTCAATCTAAGGTGTTTGGTTCGAAAGAGTGAGATTGTAGGAGACGAGAAAAGGCGAGAATGTAGTACGTTGGGACAAAAAATGAAGAAGAAAATTTTATGTCTCCGATTAAGTAATGTGAGTGGATTTGTGTGGGAAAGAGTCGAATTTTTGGCGGACTTTGTGGAAATCGACCAAAAAAGGAGGGGGAGAGAAGAAGATGAAAAAAAATCAAGGTTTTTGTTCTTTCCCACTATCTTAAGAAGCCAAAAACTTACAACATGATTGTCTCGGTAATTTTTTAGGAGCAAGATCTTTTCCTTCCCAGAATCCATAGTCAATGCAATCCCTAGGAGAGAGCTTATCCATGACGAATGCTGCAGTTGTGTAGGTGAATAAAAAGATCAGAAAGGCAGTGGGTCGTTTATAAATAGGGGAAATATGTGTAGTTATCCAGTAAATCTTGTAGTTGTTTGTTAAGCTCAAAACTTGAGTCTCTTACCTCTGGGGAACTCGGGTGCATCAACTTCATTCCACAACCTTTTAGAGGATGGGTCGTGAAGGTATAAACAACCCTCGCCAAGCTTAACCTTTACCACTTTCATCTTATTATTGTTATCAGCTTGTCCTTTGTGATTGTTAGTTCCATTTGGTGACAGATTAACTCCCCCGTGTTCCTTAATTAGGTTCTTGAAATAGTCATTGGTTTACATTCATCGTGTAAGAAATATTAGGGATTGGATCATGTGTTCCAGTTATTATGCTCAGAGTTTACTATCCCTAGAGTTACACTGCAAGTGCACAGATATGCAATTATAGTATATAGGGGTCGAATCCACAAAGAATCAAGAAGCTTACGATAGATTATAAAGTGTCGAATTAAGCTAAGCAGCAGCAATAATAAAGAGTAAACAATGCAGAAAGTAAAGTAGACGGTTTGTAAATCAAGCAAGCGAATCGTCAGGTCAAGGGAGTTCTCAAGAAATCATGAATACAGGCGAATCAATTAATCGGTATCAAATTAAGTACGGTTCTAAAACTAAAATCACAGAAGTATAATAGACCAACTTTCGTTGCTAATCTTAACTATTTCCAGCAACCTAGCAAACCAACTTTTGTTGCGAGTTCTACAGATCCTAAACAGGCATTAATCCCAGGTTCCCTCGTTCAAAATTTCCTAAGCCAAATTTATTTGCGAATAGACAAATTGCTCATTTAGATTATTTTCTATCAGTTTAACCAACTTTCGTTACACCAATCAAACTAAAATCAATAATCTAAGTGGCCAATTCAGATTAAGCTTTAAGATCAACCTAGATGAAGAACTAGAAGCTATGAATCCCAATTAACCATTTAACCTAATATTCTATGAAATCCCTAATGAGAATCCCAAAACCTAATTGGTAAACTACTCAGACATGGCAATCATAACAATAGACATGATGAATAGAAAAATCGATATCATAAAATAAATAAAGGAACAGGGGTTCGAAATCTTCTCTTTGTCTAATATCGGATCAGCCCCTCGAAACTCTCTAAATCTCTGAATGTAAAATAAAGAGTAGCCTAAACAATGGCTTAAAAACCCTAATATAATGTGAAAACATGATTTGAGCCTTTTGTAAATCTAGGAAACTTCTGGGCAAAAGCTGTAATCTTCAAAGTGCAGATTTTGTGCCCAGAATTATGGAACAGGGGGTTCATCGACCGATGCACATATTGCACCGACCGATGCACTATGCAGATGCCGCTAATGAACTCTGTGAAATCTCTATGTAATGCAGAATTGCTCAAAATGCTTCCAGAACGTCCAATCAAGCTCCAAATGTATCTAAACCTGTAAAACACCTAAAAAGACTCCAAAACACATAGAAACACTCGATAATAAAGACATATACCATGATTAAAAATCCTAAAAACCATGAAATATCAACCCCCCACACTTAATCTTTGCTTGCCCTCAAGCAAACAGAAAACCAAGTTCAGGAGAAGAAGTTTGAAAACTTCAGAAACTCATTTCATCGTTGGAGCACCACACTCAGATTCCCCTTAGTAATCCACATGAAAATAAACCTGCAGACATCAAGATCACACTGTACTTCCCCTACACTTAGAAACTATCCCAAGTAAACTCCACAATCGAAATCAAAGCATTCAAATTCACCATACATGCTTCTATAATCAATTAAGTGCGGTCTCACGTAAGAAGTATCGATCAAAGAACACATGGACTCTTACTATGTTAGTACCTGATTACGAGACTGTCAGCTTATGGTTCCTTTCTTCTCCCTTTATTCACTTTAGCAGCTGATTTTTCCCCTTTAAATATCATTTTAATTCTTTTATCAGCTGCTCTTCCCTCATTGGGGTATTACTTTGGACACATTCCATGAAGCACAAGAGGTAATAGGGGTTTCTACCACTCCCATGATCACTTCGAAGCTACTAGCTTATCCTAGGTTTATTACTTTTTTTCTTGAAGGGAAGGGAGAAGGGAACCATACTCAGACAAATTTACAATACTTTCAAGTATGCCATAGCAATCCTATCCAAAGTATACCAAGCCCCTATGTGAGAAAAAGTAAGTCAAGTTAGGGGTGAAATCAGTGATGGATCCTCTGAATACCTTAAGTGATATGGGTGTCCTTGGTAGGTTGATCCGTGTGTGTTTTAATAATAGTCAGAGATCTTCTACGAGCTCATCCAATGGTCACTTAAGTTCCTGCAAATGTGATAATCTCCTCAAAAATTCCTAGTTTCTTACTGAAGTTTGACTCAATAAAACAGACTCAATAAACTCTAAGAAAACAGAAAACGGTGCGTTAGTAACTACCTCCCCCCAGACTTAAACAACACCGTCCCCAGTGTTATATAAACTAGGGCTCTGGTGAACAAGAATCAAATTGAACAAATCGAAAAATTCAGAACACTTACCTGTCGTGGACATGCATCGACCGATGCACAAGACCGCATCGGTCGATGCAGTTCGTGTTTCAGGTTCAAGTAGCCAGCGAGTGTGTTGTAACCGCTGCACGAACCGCGATCCAGGCGATAGAAAATCTTCAGTCACCATCCGTCGCACTCCATCCGCTAGCCAAACCGTTGTAGAGTCCGATCCCTGCATCGACAGATGCACAGGTCCGTGTCGATCGATGATGCTCATACTGACCTATTCTCACGCCCTTAACATACCAAAAAAAAAATCAAAGCAACCAAAACCAAAACAAAAAATAAAGAAAGAACAGACTCACCAGTGGGTTCCCTCCCACTCAACGCTTGTTTTTAGTCATTAGCTTGACTATGGAAAAGAAATCAGACTCGTGAAGGGTTCAACAGAGGCAATGAGTACCTATGTGAATGTCTCCTCATCTAAGATGGTGTATAGGCAGTAGGATCATGATACTTTCCAAGGAATGAAGGATATAACAAGGGTGGAAGCGAATTGTGGTTGAGATACTCTGTTTTCCTGCATTCACAGCAATGTGGTTAGGAGGTTTAAGTCTAGAAGACTCATACCTTTGCTTTGGTGAAGGTGAGGTGTCTGGAGCTTTCTGCTTAGCAATAGTTGCAGGCTTTGAAGATGTTAGAGCAGACTTAGGATGAACTGTCATCTTCTCCTCTCCAATCTGAATCTCTGGCTCCAGTTCAACACTGAAGCTATGTCTATCAATGGTGAATTTCTGCAGCTTATCCATCTTGAACTGCAAAGGCTTATCTCCCAGATGGAGATCAATCAGACTACTCCTCACATCAATCACTGCTCCAGCTGTATCTAAGAAGGATCTACCAATTAGTAGAGGATCATCCGGTTCAATCTTATACTTCAACACAACAAAATTTTTTAGAATCAAATAGTTTCCAACTCTAATAGGAATGTCCTCTAGAACTCCTTCTAGAATCCTCTTCGATCAATCAGCTAGAATAAGAGAGATCCTAGTAGGCTAGAAATCCATCAATCCCAATCTCCCAGCCATAGAGTATGACATAAGATTCACACTTAAACCAAGATCATACAATGACCTCTCAAATTTATCTCTATAGAGAAACCCAACACAAAATTCCATGGATCCTTTAGTTTCTCAGGAATTTGGCCTTGAGTTACAGCACTGCATACCTCAGAGATCATCATGACACCTTCTTCATAAGTCATGTTGCATGAAAGCATGTCATTCATACATCTCTTCATCATAGGGGTGGTCTTAAGAGCATCAATCAAAGGGACCTTAATGAGAACCTTACTCATAATCTCCTTGCACTTAGCGAACTTAAGCTCGTGCTTTGACTTCCTAGGGAAAGGAACTTTTGGTTTGTAGGACTTGTTATCCACAAATTTGAGCTTCTCTGCATCTGGTATCTGTGCACGACCCATGCTTCGATCAATGCAAAGAGTGTGTCGGTCGATGCTCGATTCAGATTCGTGGACAGAGACAACAATTCGTCAGAAACTTCATTTGTGGGTTAATCCTCCGCATGACCCAGCTCGAATCTCCTCTCCACCAGGACAACATTGACGTAGTGCTTCTGATTTTGGGCCATCTTCCCTTAATATTTGCCTCAGCTTATATTATTTGGTTGTCCAGATTGCCAGCTCTGCTTGTCAGAGTATCCATCCTTCCACTGAGATCTTGGTACATGGAGTCTATCTTCCCATTCAGATCCACTGCCATCTTCTTCTGACCAAGAAGCACTTGCTTAAGCATTGCCATCATCTTATCAAACTACTCATTAGGTGGAGGAGAAGTCTGGTATGACGAAGAATCATAGTCTCTGGAGAATGAGCTGCTCTGCTGAAAAGGTCTCTGAAATGCAGACTTTGTTGTATAACCAGAAGTCTGTCCATGTTGATTTCCATATCTCTGACCTTGATAACCAGTTCCAGCTATGTAATTGACATTCTCTGACTCATCAATTGGTCCAAAAGTCTTTACATCTGCAGCAAAATTGACATGCCTCTTCCCAAGCAGAAGGTTGTGGACATAATCAAGCTTGTTCTTCATCTTTGTTATCTGTGATCCATCAACCTTTCCACAAGATTTCTTCCTCTCCATATCAGCATTCTTAGTGTTATTACTATACACCAAGTTCTTAATAGCTCCTTAGCTTACTCTGGAGATTTTGTATTGAAGTTTCCATTGCTAGCATCATCCAATTTCATCTGATACCACAAATCTACACCTTTGAAGAAAATGCCCAGCATCTGAACTTCAGAAAAACCATTATGTGGACAATCTCTTTGGTACATCTTAAAAGCGTACCCAAGCAGCCTTTAATGCCTATGTAGGTCCATGTTTGAAGCGCAAGATGTCCTCTCTCAACTAATCAGATTTAGCATCATCATAGAATTTTCTAAGGAACTTCCTCTTAACGGCATCTCAAGTAGTCAGAGTCCAAAATGGAATCTGCTTCATCCAATTTGCAGCTTCCCCACCAAGATAGTGTTCGAAAAGCTTACAATGTAGGAAGTTATAGTTCACTCTGTTATGCTTCATCCATGTGACCGTTGACTAAAATTTCTCAATGTGGTCCATAAGGTTCTCATGTGGGAGTCCATGGAAGAGATGATGTTCCATAAGAGTGTAGTAAGTAGTCTTCAGCTCAAAGTCATTCCTCTGAATGAGAGAAAGTATAATCGCAGATGTATTAGCATTGAACTCATCAGGTTTGTTGTAATCAGCAAGAGCCTTCCTAGCTTGTGCATGTGCATCAGATCCTCCTGCACCTCCACCTTGCCATGCGCCCACATCGACAAGTGGTAGAACAATGGGATTTCCATCCCCATCAAGTCTCTGAGCCTGATTGTTGTAAGCATTACCATCAAGGTCTCTCAGAACACCGGCTTCATCCCGAGTCAATATTACGGCATTGGGATTCAACATCTTCACTGGTTTTTGTGCCTTCATGTTCTTCCTCTCAAGCCTTGCAAGCTCCTGATGCTGAAGAAAAATAAGTTCTTTGTCCGGATTGCTACTTAGTGCACGATCAGACATGAACTATCTGATCTACGAGAAGTGTGTCGACCAACGCTGATGGAGCGTCAATCGTTTCTGAGTTGGGTTTTTGTTGATCGATGCAGGTGTTCTTCGTAGATCCTGAAACGCAAGAACGAGAGAAAAGAGAGGAAAAGTTAGTAAATAAAAATAAAAAATGAAAAAGCTTAGTCTAAATTCTAAACTCAAATCTATCGAAGACTCAAAAGAGTCCCCGGAAATGGCGACAAAAACTTGATATGCTCAGAGTTTACTATCCCTAGAGTTACGGTGCAAGTGCACAGATATGCAATTATAGTATATAGGGGTACAATCCACAGAAACTCAAGAATCTTAAGATAGATTATAAAGTGTTGAATTAGCCTAAGAAGCAGCAGTAATAAAGCAGTAAACAATGTAGAAAGTAAAGCAGACGGTTTGTAAAAGGTCAAGGGAGTTCTCAGGAAATCAGGAATACATGCGAATCAATTAATCTGGATCAAATTAAGTACAGTTCTAGAAATAGAATCATAGAAGTATAAATAGAGCAACTTTTGCGAATCTTAACTATGTCCAGCAACCTAGCAAACCAACTTTCCTTGCGAGTTCTAGAGATCCTAAACATGCATTAATCTCAGGTTCCTTCGTTCACAATTTCCTTAAGCCAAATTTCTTTGCGAATAGACAAATTTCTCATCTAGGTTCTTTTTTGAAAATTAACCAACTTTCGTTGCTCCAATCAACCTAAAATCAATAATCTAAATGGCCAGTTCAGATTAAGTTTTAAGATCAACCTAGATGAAGAACTAGAAGCTATGAATCTCATTTAATCAATTAATCTAATATTCCATGAAATCCCTAATGAGAATCCCTAAACCTAACTGGTAAACTACTCAGACACGGCAATCATAAAAATAGACATGATGAATTGAAAACTCAATATCATAAAAGAAATAAAGGAACAGGGGTTCAAAATCATCTCTCTGTCGAGTATCGGATCAGCCCCTCGAAGCTCTCTAAATCTCTATGAATGTAAAATAAAGTGTAGCCTAAAAAATGGCTTAAAACCCTAATATAAAGTTAAAACACGATTTGGGTCTTTTTGCAAATCTGGGAAACTTCTAGGAAAAGCCGTAATTCTCAAAAAATGTAGGTTTTATGCGTAGAATTATAGAATAGGGGGTGCATCGACTGATGCACTATGCAGATGCAACAAGTGAACTATGTGAAATCTCTATGTAATGCAGAATTGCTCCAAATTCTTCCAAAAACGTCCAATCAAGCTCCAAATATACCTAAACATGTAAAACACGTGAAAAGACTCTAAAACACTTAGAAACACTCGATAATAAAAAACATATATCATGGTTAAATACCCTAAAACCATGATATATCACCAGTTCACGCTGATTCCAAGACTCTACACATATTCCAAGTGATGGAGGTAGAAATGGCAAGGGACTGGCATTGGGCAACTGATATTACAACATCATCAATTGAGCTTTGTTTCAAGGAAACTTCAATTCTTTGCAATTGCTTGACCTCGGAAGAAAATGGATAAGTGTAAAAATCAGGGGATCACTATCCACAAGCGGCTTACAATGACATATTATGTAGTGGCGACCTTATACATGTTCATATGCGATAAGAAACACGTACGAAAAACGTAAATCTGGCTCATCACATGTAAGTCGTGACATTCTGACATTGAGAAAGTATAGAAGGTGAAATTCAGAGTTAAGAGAACTTAAAAATTTAACTGATTTATTAAAACTATTTCTCTCTCAAAAGTCCAATTCCATCATTTATCGTGTTTGCACTCAAAATTTGTTCAACTGGCGGATGGATAAAGAACTCGTGGTTGTGAAGATGATCGCATATGTTTATTTTTATTTTTAATTCAGGAAATCAAGCAAAAGAGCTTTGGAAAATAAAGAGATGTCAATCAATAAGTATGGTGTGGTATAGTATATCAAGTACTACATCAACACAAAAACAAATTTACGGCCCCAAAGTACTTGATAAGTACGACCAACAATGTCCAAATAAGATCTAACGTTTCTTTTGCCTCTTTTTGTGTGTACATTGATAATGTCATATGGAAAATAAGTTCCTCCCTATCTCTATCTCTCTCTATTTCGCTTCTTGCTCCAACAACGGAATCTTATTAAATGTCTCGTCTAATCCATTTAATTGGAGTGGCGGCAGCGAGAAAATGTAATTGGATGATCTCCCTTATCTTCTGCAGCAACACTTCCTTTGTGATGTTGTCTTCTATGCTTCTCATCACCTGTTTTTAACATAAGATGGTACATTGATATGTTTATTGGTAAACAAAGTAGGTCAAGGATGATTTCAGTACAAGAAAACCGCTAGATGGAAAGTAAATATGGCAGACAGAAATTTAAAAGGACAGAAATGTTCTGGTAAATGCGAGAGGAAAGTTTTGTAGCAAAGTATAATAGTCAAATAATAATACTAAAAACAAGCATATAAAGGGAGGTAAGAAAATAAGTACTGGCCTTTTTGTAAGTGTTGATATCATTTGGCGTTGATTTATCAACCCTGACTCGCAAGTTAACCCAGACTTTCTCATTAGTCCCACGAAGATTTAGGTTTTCTCCTTCTTTCTCTTCGATAAGAATAGAGATTTTAACAAATTCCAACACTCTACAATCTTCTCGTAGCACTCGATAGGGTGACTCATCCGTTGGAGTTTCAGCATTATCAGATAGTATTTCTTAAAAATAATGATAAGTAATGATCGATGTTGTTTATTATTAACAAAACAATAAGCGGAGATATCACCATTCACACCACTAAAACATCAGTATTTCCATCCATATGCTTATTCTTCACTCTTCAGAAAAGGAAAGCATTCCATGGCCACTCTCATCTTGCTCGTATAGAAAGTCAATCGAGTTCATTTCTGGATACTTCCACTTCAACATACCTTCATGGGTTCGGGAAATGTAAGGGTCATCCCAGCCCTGTTAACCGAACACCAGATATTTATTAAGAAGTTGTACTAAAAGTAAACTTCACTATGTATGCATTTGTATAAAACTATGGCTTTAAACCAAAAGTATAATGATATATCATGGTTTTTCTAGGTTTTCAACCATGATATAAGTGTACATATAGAATCTTTAACCTGGTTTTTAGAGTCTATTGAGTCTTTTACAGGTAAGCTTGCGTTTGGAGCAAAGAGAGGAATATTAGAACGTTTCTGGTAATTTGTGCAACGAGCTAAAGATGGTGTCTCGACCACGATGGAGTGTCGACCGACACTACCTTTGATGTCGGTCGACACTGAGACCGAGAGAAGTTATGGGCCGAGTTTGGACAAGTTTTGAAGAACTGCATAAAAGACCCTGAAGTTTCCTATATTCTAATATGACCCCAAAACGTGATTAGAGAGTATTATTAGGGTTTTCAGACTCATTATTCTCAAGTCTAGTTCTTAACTTTGTTCTTGCTAGAGAGATTGAGAGATATTGGTTTTGGTGCTGATTCTTGCTACTTGTAACTTCTAAGAGAAGAATTTCGAACCCCTTTATTTCTATCTATTCAGTTTCTATTTTTCTATTCATGATGTGTTGTTTAATTGCTTCTATGTCTGAGTAGTAACCTAGTTAGATTTAGGGATTCTCACAAAGGTTTTATGCTTGCTTGATAATTGATTGATTAGGATTCACTATATTATCGTTCATCACCTAGGTTGTGCTTAATACTGATTTCTGATAATAGCACGAGAGTGTGAGTTAAAATCAGATCTGAGATAATAGCACGAGAGTGTGAGTTATAATCTGAAAGAACCTAGAGTGAGCAATTTAACTAGGTACAAAGAGATTTGGTCTAGGGAAATTGTGAACCGATAGAACCTGTTCTTAATGCTTGTTTAGAACTCTAGAATCACAAAGAGATTTGGATCACTAGGTTGCTAGATATAGAAATAATCTCAGCGAGAGTTGGATTATTTAGCATAGTGTTTCTAGTTCTTGAACCGCACTTAATCTGAATCATGTTAGTTAAATATCTTGCATAGCATAATTCCTGAGAACTTCCTAAGTCTGACGCCTTTCTTCCTATTGAAAACACCCTTCTAGTTTACTGTTTTGCTTGCTGTATTCTCTGGATTGATTTAGCTTTACTTGAATACATATAGTCTATCGTGTGACCGAGAGTTCTTGTGGATTCGATACCTTGCATACTACAATCACTAACTGATGCGGTCATCAGAATCAGACCAGACCAGGCACTCGCTGACTCAATCTCTAGCTCAACCACTACGTCAGTCACTACGTTAGTCAGCACACTGACTAACTCAACAACTACGTCAGTCAGCGCAACCAGACCCGATGGAGACCAACAGTCAGAAAATGAAGCACTCCGACCAATCCAGGAGGAACCAATCAACAAATCCAATTGTTCTGGATTCCCATCTCATCAGAGGACCAAGGAGAATTGGATTCAAACCAAAAGGAGTAATGGTTTGAAAGATATTCAACTTCCAAATCAGGAGATGCTACACTTGCCTTATTTGGAAGATCATGAGTTCAAATATTGCCAAACTCGAACTTGGCGACCAGGAGACTTATTATCACTTCTAGAAGCACTCTACAACACTCTCAGAAGCACCAGCCCACACAGGATCAGGCGGATCCTATTGGAACATAAACCAACTCAACCGGAGCTATTTATGGAAACTAGGGAGACCAATTGGTTTGCACATTATCAAACCAAGATTTGGAAACCAGGAGGCAATAACCATCAGCCAGAAGCAATAGAAGACGTCCTTAGCATCACCAAAATGTACAGGATCAATCACATGAGCTTATGGACCAACCTTCCATATATGGACACAAGCGCAAACTTCCCATTTCTTGCCAAAAGCTTCCAACGGCTCTATTCCTTTAGCTGCTGTGTCTTGGACGTCATTTACTACATACAAGATGTTCCAGAGAAGCTCACTTATCCCCTCAAACCGTCCAGATTCAAAGATCACATCATATCTTCCTATTTTGGCCGATTCTCTCTTAATGACTCCAACGGCTAGTTTAATGTTTGTTTTTGATTTCTTTTCTTATTTAGAAGTTTATGAACGTTGTAAGAGCATTATATAAGCTCAATTAGACCATTTGTATTATTCACCCCTTGATCATTCTAAAAGCAATAGAATTTCGATTCAGTTTTCTTCCACAAAGTTTGTGATTTCTTTGTGTTTGTTCTCTAGTCTATTTGAGTGATTCATCTAGTGCTATAGAATCTGTGGTCTAGAGTGTTGAGTGATTCATATCTCTGTCCATCCAATTGATTGAGTGAGTCAATCCCTACCATCATCATTATCTCTACCTTCAACACCATCTTCCGCATCGTTTTGGCTTGAGATCATCTGATCATCAATTGGTTTGGCATCAGTGTGATTCTGAGGCTACATCATCTGGTATCAGAGCTTCAAAAGCTCCTATCAATCAGGTTGTGTTCATCCAACCCTTATCTTTTATTTTTGTTGTTGTTTCTTTTCTTTTAAAATCAAAAATCCATAAAAATTGTGCTTCTGTTTTGTTTTCAATCTGTTCTTGTTTTGTTAAAAAAAAAAAGTTTTAAAAAGAAAAAGTGTCAAGTTTTTGTTTCTGTTGATTTTTATTCATAGTGTTTTTAGTTGTTTCCAAAAAGTTTATAAAAAAAAAAGAGTTTTCATTGCTTTGATTTGATTTCTTAAACCCAAAAAAAAAGTGTTATTTCTTATTTCCAATCTTTACAAATTCGTTTTTATTTAAAAAAAAAAATCTTTTGTTTATTTCATTGTTATTGCTTGCATATTTTGTTTCCATTTGTGCAACAATCTCTTTTCGAATTTCAAAAAAAAAAAAAGACAAAAAAGGTTTCCTTAATTCTTTGTGTCACAAATTTTGTTTCCATTTCTTTTGTGCACAATTTCATTTCCATATTAGCACCAAATCGTGTGGAATCTCTCTAACTAAAGAAAGTTTAATATTTTCTGAATTTTACTTCTTTGTGTTAGAATCCATTGATACACTTTGAGTTTATTGTGTCAGGTACTGAATCAGTGACATGGAGGAAGAAGAATCAGATAATTGGAGTGAGGATGAAGAGAGCTTACTCTGCTCAGATGAGGAGACAGAGTATGAGACACCACCATGGCCAGGAGATGAAGCCTCTGAATATGGGTATGATTCAGATGGTGACTCAGGCTGTGATCCTGAGCCGCAGCACAAGGAGCTGCCCACTACAACTTCATCTTGGAGTCAGCTGTGCATGGAAATCAATGAGGAAAGTGAAGACTCAGAAGCAGGCATGTATGGAGAGTACCACCCACCTAGGCACAGGAGTGCATTCCAGAACCATGGAGTTACTTCATACCGTGTACCAGCTCAACGTCAGCTCACTGGTACAAAGAAAGCTACAGTCCAACAAACCAGCACGAGGCAGCCAACCACCAGAGCAAGAGGCTCCCTAATATTTTCAGGTTGTAGCCAAAGACCTGAAGATTATCTCCAGTGGGAGACCAACATGAAGCAGTGGTTGAAATCCAACAATATTCCTAAGGAGGAGAAGCTATCATATGCTATTGACGCACTCACCGGAGAAGCATATAAGTGGTGGCTAAGAGAGTGTACTCCAGGCTTCTACAACAAGCCAGTACTAGATTGGGGAGACCTTAAAGCAAGGATGTACAGAGAGTTTGCGAAGAAGCACCAGACACACAAGAAGGTCATTTCAAAACCCCAATGCCAAACAACACCAAGAAGAGTGAAGGTTTCACCAGTTTTGCAGTCTACTTCCATGCCTAAGAATGCTTACTGTCCTGAGCCCAAGAAAGTGTTTGCAAATACTTGGACAAGTCCAGCAGAAGCTAAGAAGACTGCTCACGCAAAAATGGATCAGTAAAGGCCAACCTCCACACTCCCACTAGAACCTCCAAGCATACAAGAGCAGTGGCAAAAGATAAAAGAGATGCTGCAACTAAAGGAGAAGAAAACCGAGCTGAAGCAGAGTCATAAAGCCTTTATGAACCTAGAAGAATCAAGAGGTTCTCCCAAGAAAATTGCATCCAGCTCCAACACTCTACCTAAGCTACAAGACACGCCAAGTAAAGGTAAGTCTTCTAACTTTGTGAATATCAAAGTTCAGACATGCTATAGATGTCATAAGAGAGGTCATTTTGCTGTAAATTGTCCCCTTAAGAGATTATTGAAAGAAACATCACTAGGACATGAAACTAATTCAGCTAAAACCAGTGATAGTTTAGCTCATTCTGATTTGTTATTTCCCAATCCTAGTGTCATGCATTTGTCTTTGTCAAGAGGATTTGAAACAGGGAAAGAAGAACTGAGCAGTAAAGGACATGAGCAAACCAAAGTCAGTAGGGAAGATCAAAGACCAGAGAAACATATCTTGTTGGTCAGGAAAGAAGACGAACATCTAATAATCACTAGCTCACAGGCTGACAATTGTAAGATCTCAACTCGGTCTATCCAAAGATAGAAAGAGTTTTAGGGTTTGTAAATTAGGGATTCTAAAAGAAGAATTTAGGAACGCGGTGAGATTTGGGAATTTAGGGTTTAAAGCCGGTGTTTCCGAGGTGGAAGCCGGTAAAGAATATTATGAAAGTCGTCGGAGAGAATTTTAGGTCAAAGTCGCTCTAAAAGTCTCTCAAGCCGAAAATTAATAAGAAAAGCGTATCTATTCCATAATATTGGGTTCCCTTATATAGGATTATAAGTCGGTTCGACATATATGGAAATATAAGATAAACACGGAATATTTCCTAAAATCTCGTCTTCATCCTTATCCGGAATCTTTCCCAATCTTTGGCGTCGTCACGCGGCGCCTTTGCTTTGACACCTTCGCAACCCTAATGTAAGCCGGTCATCCCTAGTTCGGTTTAACCTAAGTTTTACCGCCTTGGGCTTTATTACCGACTTTCCATTCTGGGCCGACTTAACTCACGAATAGGCCTGTTTAGGAAAGTACCCAAACTTGACTCCAACAATAAGCCCCCCCCAGTGTGATGACTTGGATTTCAAGTCGTCATTACGAGGAGTTAACCCATGGTTTAAGAGATTAGTTTGCAGGCCCATGTCTTTGTTGAGCCCTAAAGCCCATGTTCCTATTGGTTAGGTCCATATTGACCTTGACCGGTGGTAGTCTCGGGAAATCGATCGTGAACCGGGATAAATGTGATGAAACCGGACTTATCCCCCGGTCTAATTACTGGGATAGGTGCGAAACTCGAAGCGTCACCTAGGTAATTATCGCCTCGAGTTCCACGCCGTCATTTTCATTATAAATAGTGGCATCCCACTCTTCACTCCTCATTTCGCTCGAGTGAAGAAGTCTCGAAAGGTAACTTATTTTCTCTCTGCCGTATTTATTTTCCGATCATTCCTCCGCCGTTGCTCCGTCGTAGGCTCTTAAGTTTTTAGATCAAACTCCGTTTATTGCTTTGTGTTCTTCATTTGTTCTTCGACGAGATGTCTTTGATCCGTTGTTCGTTACTTAAAGACAAAGAAGTTGTTTCTGTCTCTTCTGCGGACGATTCAACAAGTCGTCAGTCCTCTCCTTCAGCGAGCACCTCGTCCGATCTAAGGAACCATCCTGCTCATCGCGAATTGGAAGAGCTTCGACGTCGTCGCGAGGCATCATGGCGTACTGATGCCGCTGAAAGTTCTGGCTATGAGGATTTCGTTATTCCTCAACTGCGTGATTCCGATAGTGACGATGATGACATGGATCAAGGCGGCTCTGATGGAGTTGCGTCTTCTCCCGTCTTACCGGCCACTTCTGGTGAGGTGTTTGGTAATGTTTTTGGGACCAGATCCACCGCGGAGTCGGTCAGATCTACGCTTCGAGATTGCGGGGCAGATCCGGGGATCAAAGTTATTATACCGTTTCCGCTCGACCGCCCTTGGAGTCCTCCTCCGGGATACATGACTCTTTACGAGTCGTATTTCAGCAATACCAACACTGGGGGATGTCGTTGTTGGTTCCCGTTGCCCGACCTGCTGGTCTCGTATTGCTATCGCCGCGAAATCGTTATTTCTCAGCTTTCAGCCGTTGCAGTCCGTCATATGGTTAGTCTTCTGGCGCTTGGAGCTGAAGCCGGCGTTACTATTACTGTTAATATTTTTGAGGAGATGACGTCGATCAACCGCATGAAGGCTACTAGCCCGGGGTGCTTCGCAGTAAAGCTTAAGAGCGGCAACCGAGTTCTGACAGATGCGCCTAAGAAGATCAATGACTGGCAAAGATCCTATTTCTTTGTCGAGATATCTTCGTTAATTGTTCCTGACGATCATAAGGATCTTATCAGGGCGTCTTGGAATACAGACTATGGTAGATGTCGTTCTGAATTCACCATCTTTTGAACGTGAAGATTTACTTAATTCCTTTTTGTTATTGCAGTGGAACATCCTTTTTTGAAGCCGCATCCCGACAACTACTTCCCTATTCTCGAGCAGATTCAGGCTCTTGGTCTCCGCAAGTGGTCTGATCTTACTCGTGATCGTATCAATAAGTCGCTCCCGAGGATCTCTGAAGGTGCATATTGTTTTTACGACATCTTTCTTCTTTTCCTTTGCCGGTTCTAATTTTTCGTTCGTTAATTCAGCTAAGTGGGAAACCAAGGCGAAGGTCACCCCTGAACAACTTATCAAACCAAAGAGGATGGGTAAAGTACAGCGTATCAGCTCTGTTGACTACTCTAAAGAGATCTCGACCAAACCTTCATCTTCCAATAAGTCGGTGAAAGCCAAGGAGGCACCATTGGTTGCTCAAGGCGGTGATCAAACCTCTGATCTTGGCCAGAAGTCGGCTTCCAAGACAGCGAATCCTCCTAATCTTCCTCCCAAGGTTCCTACCAAGAAGAGACCTGCGGAAGATAAGTCTGTCCAGGAAGAGCCGGCGAAGAAAGCGTCCAGAACGGGCAAGCCGGTTGAAGGTGCTTCCAGTGAGCCAGTTAGACAGAAAGATCCGTGGAGACGGTTTTACAATTTCAACGGGACTGTTGTCGATGCGTCGGGCAACTCACAACCCTTTGCTTCCAACAAGGAGCTTGTTTTGGTGCGACCGAGACGCGAAGTGAAAGATGGGGAAGTCCGCCCGTCTATTCACAATTTCGCTTATCAGTACGAGAGCGACGTCCCTCTCATCAACAATCCTCGGGCTTGTTTTGACATGCTCACGTGCATAAGGGGAAATGAGTCGGACTGGCCGGTCGTGGAGGAGTTACCACACTCGGATGCCATTCTGAAGCTAAAGCATGCCGAAGAAACGGTAAGTTTTCTTTGGCGAAGTTTCTACTGTGAGTTGTTCCGATGGTTCTGTTTTGTTTCCAGATGATCGCGGCTTCTAACCGCGTGGCTTTGGAAAGTTCCTGGGCCGCGAAGAAGATGGCTGACGCGGTTACCAAGAGGGATGGTCTTCTTAATAAGATGAAAGAGGAGAAGAAGACGCTTGAACAGAGTAACTTAGCCCTTGATGGCAAGTTGAAGCAGGCCGAAGAAAAGTCGAAGGCCGATCTTCTCCAGTTTAAAATTTCCAGTCCGAAATTGCAGAAGTCTTGTACCGATTTGGTTCATCTGGAGAGGGAGAGGGTTGAAGCCGCAGTTAGGGCAAAGGCGCAGACCCATTTTGATCTTTTCCAGCGCTATGTCGCGGATCAAGAAGCTGCTGTGGCGCTGCAAGTCAAGCAAGCTCAGATCTCTGGACTTAAGAAGTGCCTAATGAAGCTAAGTGAGGAAGGTGTCTCGATCCCTCAGGCTGTGCTGGATAAGGTTGTCGCTGACGAGGTTGCAGCTGATGCAGAACTTGACGGCATGGAAGTCGTGACAAAGGAGGAGCTCACCTTTGTCCTTTCTCTGGTGCGTCATCCCTTGCTTAACCTTCGCCATGATTCTCCTTCCGCTGTTCCGAGTGTCGTCGACCAGTTTGGAACCAACCGTGGGATAATCCCGGAGGCGGTTCCTATTGGACTCGTCCAGTCTGTTAGTTCTGAGGTCGCGGCTCTTGATGGCGTTGCCATTACGCAGGAAGCTAAAGATGGCGAGAAGTTGCCGACTGATACGGAATGACTCCTTTCCTTTGTTGTAATCGGTTTTTGTATCAAACCTTTTATTTTTATTATTATTATTTCTTTTGTAAGACTCTTGATTCCTGTTCAAGGAAAGTTTAACTTATAAAGTGTTACTTTTTGGCAATTTCTAGCAAGTAGCGACTTTCATTATGCGAATTGGGTCGACTTATTGCTTTTAAACTTGCTTTGAATAAGTAATAACTCTTGTTAATCTTTAACCAAGTCGGGCTATTGTATTGAAAGTGTTCTGACAAATTTAAACATATAGCGACTTGTAAATCAAGTCGGACTACTGTTTTAAGATTGTTCTGACAAATTTCAAACAAATAGTGACTTATCGATTTATGTGACCAAGTCGTACTACTGTATTAAAACTTGTAGCGACATTCGTCACTAAGTCGGCTATTGTTCAAAACTATTCTGGATAATTTTTAAACAAGTAGCAGCTTTAGAATTTGCCATAAGGTGGTTTAAGAATCGTATTTAAGTTTGTCCTTTAAACGATTTAGTGACTTTTGGAATAGTCAGACTAATCTCGTATTAGGCTTGTCGTCAAACTCTAAATGATTTAGCGACTCTTGCCATGAGGCGGTTTGCGAGACTTACTAGTGCTCGGCTTTTATTCTTAGGGCGGGAGAATGTGCGATGCTGTGCTCGACTTATTTGTTATCTCCCACCGCAAAGAATTTGCGGGACGGATCCCGGCTTTTCCTTACCACGATGTGCACCTCGTGCGCAAGGAAGACCACGCCCCTGGCCAGGAGGCATGATGCTAGTGATGCGAGTTGTTTGCTCGTCTTTTTGCGAGTTGATACTCGGCTTTTTGCGAGTTGATACTCGGCTTTTTGCGAGTTGATACTCGGCTTTTTTGCGAGTTGATACTCGGATTTTTGCGAGTTGATACTCGGCTTTGTTAGTATCATCAAATATTTGAATACTAAAGAGAGATTTTACCTGATTTTTGGCTTTGCATGTCTTCCAAGACGGTAAATTATCTGAAAAATAAGGATTTTATTAGATTTGTGACTGTGCCGGTAAAGGCTGCCTACGTATCTCCCGAGGAAGAATCAAGTCACTCGTAGTTCATGGTACATAATCTTTTTTTTTTTTTTTCTTGCCGTCTTAGTGGTACTCCTTCAGGCTTGCCGAGTTCCAGGATCGAGGTAAAGCCTTGCCTTTCATTGACTCAAGCTCGTAGACTCCCGGTTTGACGACTTTTGTGACTTTGTAGGGTCCTTCCCATTTCGCCCCAAGTTTCCCTGCTCTCCACTCCTTGGTGTTTTCGTATACTTTGCGGAGGACGAAGTCACCGACTTGAAAATGGCGTTCCTTGACTTTCTGATTGTAGTACCGAGCTGCGAGCTGTTGGTAGTTTTGAATTCTTAGTAGGGCTCGATCCCGTTCTTCCTCTAGAGTGTCAAGGGCTTGGATTAGCATCTTTTCATTGATATCGGTATGGTGCGGCATGAGAGAGCGGCGGAGAGTGTAAATGTTAGCTTCTGCCGGTACCATTGCTTCTACGCCAAAAGCTAAGGAAAATGGGGTGGCTCCTGTTGCGCTGCGGGGTGTCGTTCTATGCGACCAGAGGACTCCGTCTAGCTCATCTACCCAAACTCCTTTTTTGTTTTCAAGGCGTTTTTTGATGCCGGCAATGATGGTTTTATTTGTAGCTTCGGCTTGGCCATTCCCCTGAGGGTACCGTGGTGTCGACTTGCTAAGGCGTATATCCCACTTCTTGCAGAATCCTTCGAATACTTTCGAGGTGAATTGTGATCCGTTATCTGTGACGATCTCATAAGGTAGCCCAAAACGACATATTATATATTTCCAGACGAAATTTTGAACCTGGACATCGTGGATGGCGACGTAAGCCTTGGCCTCTACCCACTTTGTGAAGTAGTCGGTCATAACGAGCAAAAAACGTCTTTGATTGGATAATGGTAACGGTCCTACGATGTCCATTGCCCATCTCATGAACGGGTAAGCCGCGGTTGACGTTGTGAGTAGCTCTGTAGGTCGATGTATGAATGGCGCATGTCGCTGACACTTTTCACACTTGTTAGAATAGGTCTCGCAATCGGTTATCATAGTCGGCCAATAGTGACCATTCAACTTGATTTTCAGGGCGAGAGACCTGCCTCCGGAATGGTTTCCGCATGCTCCAGAGTGCGTTTCTTCGAGAACCCGACTTACTTCATCTCCGTTTATACATCTGAGGAGGATCTTGTTAGCAGAATACTTGTAGAGGATACCTTCATGTATAGTGTATCGCGCGCTTTTGACTTTAAGTCGTCGTGCTTCCCATTTATCTTCCCCGAGCTTCCCTTCTGTCAGGTATGCTCTTATCGGAAGTCGCCAGTCATTGTTGTCGCCGGTTAGGACAGCGATGAGGTCTATGCCCTTTGCTTGAATATTGTAGCACATGTCGTCCTTATCATTCGGGATTATTTCTTCAGGTTCTTCTTGATTGCTCTCAGGGGGCGGGATGCTTGGTTCATGGATCGTCTCTACCGGGATCCGTCGACAGAGGCTGGGATTAGATGCCAGCGATGCGAGCGCATCTGCCGGGGCATTCTCCTTTCTTGGTATCTGGACAATGTCGAAGAATTCGAAGGAACTGGTGAGTTCCAATGCCGCCTTTCGGTAAGCCTCCATTCGTTCATTTTTAGCTTCGTAGTCGCCGTTGATCTGGTTGGCTACAAGCATGGAGTCACAATGGGCCAAGAGATGTCGTACTCCGATTTCCCTGGCTAGTCTGAGACCGGCTAACAAAGCTTCGTACTCGGCTGTGTTGTTAGAAGCCGTGAAATCTAGTTTGAATGACTGCTCTAATATCTCGCCGGTTGGTGATATGAGACGTATCCCTATCCCGGCTCCTTTTTTAGATGAAGCCCCGTCAACGAACAGTTTCCAATTTTTGTCTTCTGTCTCGGTACCGACATCCAATTCAGGTGATAATTCGACAAGGAAATAAGCTATTACCTGCGATTTGGCGGTTGTCCTGTTCTTGTACTCGATGTCGTACTCACTTAGCTCTATTGCCCACTTGGCTAGACGACCAGACTGCCCCGGGCTGTGAAGTATCGTTCGAAGAGGTTGACTGCTTAATACGGCAATCGGATGTGACTGAAAATATGGTCGCAGCTTCCGTGCCGAGATGACGACTGCGAAAGCCAGTTTTTCCATTGCAGGATACCTGGTTTCGGCTCCGTTCATTGTTTTGCTGACGTAGAAGATCGGCTTCTGTTCTCCTCGATCTTCCCGAACTAGCACGCCACTCACTGCTGTCGTTGAAACGGCGATGTAAAGCAACAATGTCTCACCATTCTCGGGTTTAGACAGTATCGGCGGGTTCGAAAAGTAGTCCTTGAGCTGGATGAAGGCTTCTTGACACTTCTCGTCCCACACGAATCTTTTGTTCCCTCGTAGGAGCTCGTAAAAAGGCAGACATTTATCCGTTGACCGAGATATAAACCTGTTCAAGGCGGCTATGCGGCCAGTGAGGCGTTGTACCTCTCGAGTGTTCTTGGGAGATGGTAAGTCGATTATGGCTGTGATCTGCTTTGGATTAGCTTCTATTCCTCTCTGAGTTACCACGTATCCTAGGAATTCTCCCGATGTCACCCCAAATGTACACTTAGTTGGATTAAGTTTCATGCCGTATCGGTTAAGGATGTTGAAACATTCCTTTAAATGACCGACATGCTGAGAAGCGATCAGAGACTTGACTAGCATGTCGTCGATATAAACTTCCATTGTTGCGCCAAGTTGCCCTGCAAACATCCGGTTTACCAGCCGATGGTAGGTGGCGCCGGCGTTTTTGAGGCCGAAAGGCATGACTTTGTAGCAATACGTGCCGCGTTCAGTGATGAAGGCCGTCTTTTCTCTGTCGTCTGGGTTCATGAGGATTTGGTTATACCCTGAGAACGCATCCATGAATGATAGCAGTTCGTTCCCGGCCGTCGCCTCAACAAGTCGGTCGATGTGCGGCAACGGGAAACTATCTTTGGGGCAAGCTTTGTTGAGATCCGTGAAGTCGACACATACTCTCCACTTCCCGTTTTTCTTCTTCACGACCACTGGATTGGCCAACCAGTCAGGATATTTGACTTCTTGAATTGAACCGGCTTCGAGTAGCTTCTCTACTTCATCGTTGACTGCTTTAGCTCTTTCTGGGCCGAGTTTTCGCCTCTTTTGCTTGACTGGCTTGTAAGTCGGATCGACATTCAACTCGTGAGTTGTAATGGTTGGGTTGATACCCTTCATATCCTTCATTGTCCACGCAAACGTTGTAACGTTTTGCTGTAGGAAGGTGATCAGTTCCTCTTTGATGTCGTCCGGTAATCCTGCGCCAATGCCTACACACTTGCTTGTATCTGATTCGTCAATGATGACTTGCTGGATTAGTTCTTTCTCCGGTCCTTTTCTTCCGTGTTCTGTGTTGATCATGCAGGAAGGCACCCTGATCTTATGTTCTCTCGCGAAACACGACCGACTTGCGCTCTGGCATCCTTTGACTGTCTGGATTCCTTTAGGTGTCGGGAATTTCAGACATTGATGGTACGTCGAAGATACCGCCTTCATGCTATATAGCCATGGAGTTCCAAGGATCACGTTATAGATGGTTGGCTTGTCAATGACGTGAAACCTCACCAATCTGTTAACTCCTCCTGCGAAGACAGGCAACTTGATCGTTCCAATTGTGTACGTCGTCTCACTTGTGAACCCGGTGAGTGGCTTGGCCTTCTGCTTGATATCTTCCTCCTTAATGTCCATCTTCTTGAGTGTATCCAGGAAAATTAAATCTATCGAGTTCCCGGTGTCCACCAGTATTCGAGATACTTGGCAACTTCCGATTAGAAGCTCAACCACCAGCGGGTCGTTATGAGGGTAGTGAGTTCCATAGAGGTCCTGGTCGGTAAAGATGACGGGTGGATCATCTGATAGGATTGGTTGAGGCGCCTTTTGCGCGGCCAATGCTAGGCGTTCATAGACCTTGATTGACCGGACCGAATCATTTACGGAGATTAGACCACCCATGATCATGTTGATTCTTCGGATGGTCTTGGGGGTTTCCTCTTCGTCCTCCTCCTCTTCTTCTTCTCGGTTACGTTTCAAAGCTATGCTTTTGATTTGCCGTGGCGGTTTATCTTGCTTGGGAGCCTGCTCGTCGGCTTTGTCTTCCTTCTTCTGTTCCGATTCTTCCTTCTTCAACCTTTCGATGGCCGCCTTGATTTCTTCATTGGAAAGTCGGGAGTAGAGTGCGTTTCTGAGATTCCGACATTCAGCCGTGTCGTGCGACGTAGCTTGATGGTATTCACAGTACTTGTCCCCTGTAGCGGAGGCTGCTTGCGCCTTCTTCGCCTCTTTCCCTTTTTTATTCCACGGCTTTGATGACCGGGACTTGTCGGCGCCGTCCACAACCATTGTTTTGGCGCTTTTACCGTCGTAATGCTGCCTGGGTTCTCTTTCCTCCTTCTTATCTGTCAGTTTGCCGGAACCGAATCTCTTTGCCAATGCGACCTTCTTCTCCTCCAATTCCACGAACTTGTTTGCCCGATGGAGTGCGTCCTCGATGTTTAGTGGCGGGTTGATGACTAAATCTTGGTAAAATGGCGACTCGTGCCAGACGGCGTTTGTCAGGGCTGCGATAGTGAACTTATCTGGTGCCTCAGCTCGTGTCATCACCGCCCTGAACCTTTCTACGAAATCTTTCAAGGTTTCCTTCTTCTCTTGCGTCATTGACATCAACGCGCTTAGCGAAGTGTCCTTACGAATGTAGGCAAAATGATGCCTTACGAATGCCCATGTGAGGTCCGAGAAGCTATCGATTGACTTGGATGGAAGTCGGGAGAACCAGTTTAGCGCGTCTCCTTCCAGGGTCTCGGTGAATAGTTGGCAGAAGCCGATGTCACGCTCCTCACTTGATGAGAACCGCGCCTTTGCCGCCATGATTTTGAACGTTGTGAGATGGGTCGCTGGATCTTTGGTGCCGTCGTACATCGGTAGCCTGAGCTTCTCTCTTTGCCTGATATACGTGTTCGTGATGCGCGAGGTGAAGGGAGTCCTACGAGTTTCCTCGATGATTCGGTCTATCTCGGGTGCGGACCCCTTCACGCCATGGACCTCCCCTTTTAATTCTTTTAGGGTGTCTTTGAGCTCAATCAGTTGTTTCTCGACATGGTTGCGACTTGCTCCGCGAATAGACGCTCCGTGAGTTTTCTCGTACGACATACCTCGTTCGCGGCGATAGTTGTCTCGGTGCGAGCCATTCTCACGTCGCGAATTTCGTCTGTAGTGCACGTCCCGTGTCTGGTGACTGGTATGTTCCTCTCTGTCGGGTGAATACCTCTCATCACTTCGGTCGTTATGTCTACTTTCGCTCCGTTTGGGTCTTTCAGAACCCTCCTTCCGATGTGAGCTATGCTCGCGAGTATCCTTGTTGCTTTCCTTACGCGGGTTGCTCCTGGACTCGCTGCTACGGCTCTGTTCATGATGGCTTTCCTCAGATGTGCTATAGACCAGTCGTCTGGCGACTTTGTCTTTCACCCTTGACGGCACCTCTCTCCTGGGTTTTCTCGACCGTTGTCCTGAAAGGATCTTTGCTTGCTCTGTTTGCAGCAGGTCAATTTTCTCCGAGAACGTTTTGATCAGGTCGTTCTTCGAGTCGATCTTGGCATTAGAGTGGCTAGGACCTTGTCTTGTTCGATTTGAGCCTCTGTTTCGCTGAGTGACGGGGCATGTTTGCCGTCATCTCGAGCTTTGTTTGTTTTAGCGGCGTTTCGCGGCTGCTTGCCGCCTTTCGTCGCGTCGTCTTCGTGATCACTTTGGTTGTAATCACTTCCCTCATGGTCGCTTAGGTCAACCTTAGGGTTTTCCGAATCTGTTTCATTACCGTTTCCCGACATCTCGTTTCAGAAATTTCTCTTAGAAATCCCCACAGTCGGCGCCAATTGTAAGATCTCAACTCGGTCTATCCAAAGATAGAAAGAGTTTTAGGGTTTGTAAATTAGGGATTCTAAAAGAAGAATTTAGGAACGCGGTGAGATTTGGGAATTTAGGGTTTAAAGCCGGTGTTTCCGTGGTGGAAGCCGGTAAAGAATGTTATGAAAGTCGCCGGAGAGAATTTTAGGTCAAAGTCGCTCTAAAAGTCTCTCAAGCCGAAAAGTAATAAGAAAAGCGTATCTATTCCATAATATTGGGTTCCCTTATATAGGATTATAAGTCGGTTCAACATATATGGAAATATAAGATAAACACGGAATATTTCCTAAAATCTCGTCTTCATCCTTATCTGGAATCTTTCCCAATCTTTGGCGTCGTCACGCGGCGCCTTTGCTTTGACACCTTCGCAACCCTAATGTAAGCCGGTCATCCCTAGTTCGGTTTAACCTAAGTTTTACCGCCTTGGGCTTTATTACCGACTTTCCATTCTGGGCTGACTTAACTCACGAATAGGCCTGTTTAGGAAAGTACCCAAACTTGACTCCAACAACAATGTAAGTACAAGTGTCATAAAATCCGTTTTTACTACTCCAAGAATAGATATAATGCACTTGTTCTTTCCAATGAGCATCTCTACAGATATAACGTACAAGGGAGAAGAAAATGTGAAGAGAAGCTCAGAAACAGTCCTTACACTAAGTTTTCAGACTGATCAAGGCATAAGAGGAGAGGAGAACATCAAGAAGAAGCCTCCGGATCCGATGCTTATCAAGAACATTCAACATGTTCTTCAAGTAAGCCATAACTTAACCAGCTTTGTTTCACTTACTCCTAAGTGTGTGCTACTGAACTTACTGGAACTAAAAGAAATTAAAGCTTGCACAGATGTAATTCCTTGTTTAGAAACACCATTTGTCAAGGAAATTGTTTCATCTTATCCTAAGAACCCTATGACACACTTGTTTCTTTGCCAAAGTGTTGAGCATATTTCAGGTCTTAAGGAGAGCAGGAGCAATATCAGCAAAGTAGGCGTCACCCCAGCTCAAGGAAGAGGAGCATTGCTGTTCTATCTACTCAAAGAAGAGCCACCGGATGCTCCACAACTCAACCGGAATCAAAATGATTCCCAAGGTAATCTTCTAAACCCTCATTCACTTCACTGTACTAACTTGACTTATCTATGTGCAGGTGATCAAGTTTTGAGGACAAAACTTCTTGAAGAGGGAGGGTATGATGCGGTCATCAGAATCAGACTAGACCAGGCACTCGCTGACTCAATCGCTAGCTCAACCACTACGTCAGTCACTACGTTAGTCAGCACACTGACTAACTCAACAACTACGTCAGTCAGCGCAACCAGACCCGATGGAGACCAACAGTCAGAAAATGAAGCACTCCGACCAATCCAGGAGGAACCAATCAACAAATCCAATTGTTCTGGATTCCCATCTCATCAGAGGACCAAGGAGAATTGGATTCAAACCAAAAGGAGTAATGGTTTGAAAGATATTCAACTTCCAAATCAGGAGATGCTACACTTGCCTTATTTGGAAGATCATGAGTTCAAATATTGCCAAACTCGAACTTGGCGACTAGGAGACTTATTATCACTTCTAGAAGAACTCTACAACACTCTCAGAAGCACCAGCCCACACAGGATCAGGCGGATCCTTGTTGGATCGTTTAGTGTTTCCTGATTCAATTCTCCATTGATTCATCCTACTAAACATACAGATCTAGGTTCTCTTATTTAGAAACTTTCTTGGATCTCACCTGTTACCTTTTTGTGCAGCGGAAAGAGGAGGTAAGGTCAGAGATCAGCAGAACCACCAAGAGATGGATCCTCCAAAGGCTCACACACGCACGCATAGAAAATGGCTGCTAGACCGAGCTGAGGGAGGCCGCAGAGAGAGAGAGAAATCGCGGCTGGGTTAGGGTTGGGAAGAGAGAATTAGGCTTGGTTTTATTTATAAAACCCTTCTCTAATTATTTTGGGCTTTTTGGCCCAAATTCCCAGTCTAATTAAATTCCTCAGATTTAATCAGACCCATTAATTTCTCTCTAAGTTCGGTAAATGCCTAGCACTTTTACCGTACTTCTGCTAAGCCGTTTCCTCATAGTTTCCTGTTAGCTTAGGCGTGTGACCCATATGGGATCATATAATAAAGGCAATAAGTCCAAGACTTATAGATCATGAGCGGACTCTAGCAAGCCATCATGACCCCCAGTATTATATGACTTATGTCTGATCATTGACATACTCTTACTTTCTAGAGACAGTACAGAGATTACTGGACATAATTCCAACAATCTCCCACTTGAACTGGAATCTCTGTATTCATAATCCTTTTGTCTCAATATCTCGATTAGTCATAAGGCAAGATGAGTGTCATCCTTATAAAGCCTAATCTTGTTCATCGGACTCTGATTTGATACTGACAATCCAAACGACTCGGGAAAGTCCGTTTGAGCATGGCCATGCATTTTCCAGTATTCAAATCTCCGATTGGCCTAGAGATATTCACTCCATTTATATTGGAGGGACAAATCCCGTCTTGTTCCATCACTGTAAGCTACTCATTTCATAATACACCCAATCAAGGTCCTTATAACTATCGCTTAACGACAGCATTAGACAATGATCAAAGCGCATTAGTTCATGTGCAGTCACATGCATGCGAACTCAGGTCTAAGGACTATACTCTATAGTCGTAGTAAGAATCTCTTATGACACAGATATAAATATCCTGAAGAGTTCTTATAATCGGGTCTTGTCCGGTCGTATGTACCCTACATACACCTATGTACTGACTTTGATGCCGCGCATCTATGACACACTGAGACTTTGTCATAAGTCACATACCAATCTAGTCTCACGTGGTTGTTGGTGTTCCAATTTCAACAACCTTCGACTAGGGACATGATGATATAAGCCATCTATCAAATATAGGGTCTCATGATCAAGCTAAATGACTTTGATAACTCAAGATCAAGTCACTTACTTCGATGACCTATAAAATGGTTCATATCACTTTGGAACGATTATTTCATCACAGTTAAAATAATCTTGAAATAATAATTTCAATAAACATCATAAAATGTTTTACAAGAACATATCAATAACTAAATAAAGCCCTTTATTAACTCCCACTGAAATTGAGACTACATCTTAATTTCACTTATCCTACAGCAACAGTCCGCTACTCGTGCTTAGGCCTAAGGAGTGGCTTCGTTAATAGATTAGCAACGTTCTCATTCGTTGAAACTTGCTGATCTACTTAACATCTCTGTCATTTATCTCACGGAATAGGTTATACCTATCCTCAAGGTGTTTGGACCTCTGATGTGCAGCTAGTCTCATCTATGCTGGGAATCACATCGAGTTCAGTGATGAACTCTTCTTTCCAAACAACCTCTTTCGCCGCTATCCAAACTGCGAAATGTTCAGCTTAAGTTATGGAGTCAGCAACAGTGCCTTGCACCGCCAGACAGACACAAGATATAACCGGACTGTGACCGGAAATCATCTTTGTCTGTTGGAAGCTTGCCTTTCAGACTCTACGAACTTGTAGCACCTCACTTTCTCCGTAAATCAAGAACTTATCCTTAGTATTCCTTAAATACTTTAAGACATTCTTTACGGCAATCCAGTGATTCTTTGCTGGATTTGACTGGTCTTTACTTGTCTTGCTTAACATTAAAGCAACATCAAACAAGTACGTTTCATGGCATACATGATAGATCCAATTGCCGACGCATATGGAATCTTATCCATGCTTTTAAGCTCAGCAGTTATCGTAGAACACTGTGTCTTGCTTAACGTAATGCCATGTGACATTGGCATAAAACCCTTCTTGGAATGCTGAAAACGTGTAGGACTTTGTCGGGATAAGAATCCTGACTTTGTCCTACCAGCTTTTTCGGATCTCTATCTTTAGATCCAAAATTCAAGAACATACGTGGCTTTACCCATGTCAATCATTAGAACCAACTCCCAAGCCAGTCCTTTACCGACTGCAGCATTGGGACGTCATTTCCGAGAATCAGTATGTCATCGACATACAATATGAGAAATGCAACATCGCTCCCACTTATCTATTAGTAAACGCACAGTTCCATTTCGTTCCTGTTTAAGTCAAAACCTTGACTTCTTCAACAGAACGAAGATTCCAACTCCGATATGTTTGCTTCCATCCATGAATGGATCGATGAAGCTAACTTACACAAAATGTAATTTTTTTTCGGAGTCCGGGCTCACTTTCGCTTCTTTGAGTTTCGCAGATTCGTCGCTTTCAATGATCATCAGATCATGCGAACTTTCAATGATCATCAGGCTCAACTAATGACGAGAATTCACTCTCGGATTAGTGACTGATTCTTTCATATCTGCGAACTTCAGGCTCCACAGGTGCAGATTCTACAGAAATCTGTAAATCCTTCCGCTGCTCCCCCTCAACAGGTTGAGCAGCCTCCTGTATTTTTTTCGAATTTCTTCGAGTTACGCTTTTACTCCCACTGTTCTTCTTGGAAAGTAACTTCCCTTCTTAGAAAACAGAATGGACGTAAAAAGTAACAAGCCTTGGTTTCCCTAGGACAACCAGCGAAGTAGCACAACTACAAATACTCAGTAAAGACGAATTTGGATCGATTCCAGTCCACATTTACGTGGTGTCTTTCAACTGATATTGGTGGAACTATTTCAGCGTAAACTTAGATATTTTTAGAGCGTTATTCTTAAAGAATATCATGGAAGATTCGTGTGACTCATCTTTAATCATTTCTAATAAGATCTGATTCTTTCTCACAGAAACACCTTCAGGTTTTCAGGAGAAATGAGCTGTGAAACGATTTCACACTCATTCAGATGATCACACCATCAATGACTTAAGTATTCTCACTCGTGATCTGATCCAGAGTCTTAATACTTCTGTCATTCAGATCCTATACTTCATTCTGGAACTCTTTCGACCATGTCAAAGAATTCCGACTTGTGTCTCATCAAATGAACACAGTCTTACTCACTGAAGTAATCAGTAGAGACAATGAAGTACAGGAAATTTTCTTTGGCATTACTGCTCATCGGACCACATACATGAGTATGTTCAATCTCCAATAAGCCTTTGGGCCTTTCTCTAGCTCGGCTAAGATGGGCCCTTTGCCTTTTGGTCCAGTAAGCAGAATTCAAGTCTCATAAGATATCGTATCAAATGAGCCCAACAGTCCATAACTATGGGATTTCTGAATCCGACTTACTCTATGTGACCAAGACTTTTATGCCAAGAAAAATCAGGTTTAATTCATCAGATTTAAACCAATTCGGTATTTATGTTACATTTAGGCACTCTTTGGTTTAAGATATAAAACCCATTCCATGAATAGGGTGCTACAATTAATATTTCATTAAGATCAAAAGAACAAAAACTTGTCTTTTATCAAAATGAAAAACATTCAAATTCTTACAAGAAAATGAAAGACAACTCTGCTTAAAGCAGGTACATTGTAGTAATTACTTAATACAAAACCAAGCCTCAAAGGGATCTATAAGTGAAAACCCTACGGCTGAGGCAGCATCCCAAGCTCCTTCCAGACATGTAGTTTCACTTGCCCTTCCTTCAAAGTTCTACTGTTGCCCAGGCTCTGCATATTATAACAAATATCAGTGCCACAACCAGTATCCAATACCTATAAGGTAGAACTTGAAGTAATAACATGAATACCTGAGGAAGTAGTCTCATACATCAACTTCAACTCCTCATCATCTTCCATGAATTTAATGCAATTTCTCTTCCAATGCCCAGTCTCTTTACAGTAGCAGCACTTACCAACGTAAGAGGTATCTGACTCGGGCTCAGAAGACACACGCTTGCCATGATTCAAAATCTGGACAACTTTGTCTTCACCCTTGTCAGCATTAGGTTTAGTAAACCTACCCTTCTCATTCATGAGATTGTACAGGGTACTCTTCACGTTTGGCTCAACTGTCTTGAGCATATCATGCAGTTCAGTCAGCGTCTTCGTTAAGCCTTTCTTGATATAGTTCCTTCTGAACTTATCATAGCTTGACGGCAGTGACTGCAGAATGATCCAGTTTCCTCAGGTTATCAATGTAACCCATCATTTTACTGACATGAAGACTCACTGGATGATCATTTGGTAGCTTGCAGCTAGTGAGAGATTTAACCAACTGCTATCTCTCCACTCTTATCTGCTCCTGAAATTTCAATTTCAGGCTGCTGATCATCTCTATTGGCGACTCCATGTTCTCATATTGCTTCCGCAAGTCTGAGTCCATGGTAGCCAATATCAGACCACGCACATCTACCACATCATTATAATGCTTATTCCAAGCATCATATACTGCATGAGAAGCATTGGACCCGATCCTCACGGGGAGAGCTCTCTCAAGGACATAGTCCTTTCTCTCCTGTCTGAGGACTAGCCTCAGGTTCCGCGACCAAGTCAAGAAATTTGATCCGTTCAGCTTGTCCATCTCAAGGACAGACCGGATCGAGAAAGTGTTTTGATTGTTTGTGCTAGTCATAACTGAAAATTAAGATAAAAGGATTTTAGTTAATATGTTCAATATGATTAATCTCGTATTAAATTTAATATGATTAATCATGCATTATATTCAATAACATAAGTTACCCTCAATAGAATATAATGATTCCAAGATCCACATATAACTAAGATTAAAGTGGGCCACTGGCCGTCACCCAACCTTAGCTTATATCGGTAAGCCCTATGTCGGCTAATTATATCCGTGATATAATTCTTGGTTGTGAATCTGGGCCCGAGGCCCAATCCACTCTGATGTCTCAAGGCCCGGGACTCCCGATGGCCCAGTCAAGAAAACCAGACTATACAGTCATGTAATCATTAATGTCTGGGACTCCCAATGACATTTATGAATCACAAACCGTCTTATCCACGCAAAAGTAGACACCCTCACACTGTAAGGCCATGAATACAATTGAATGGGCTTCGACAGCTGACATAGAATGGACAAGACACCCAACGCTTGATATTATTTGAGGTTCGTAGGTTTATTTAATAATTCATTCCCAAAATAGAAGATTACTATTTCGGGAAACTTTCCATTTTTGGAAACCTACTATTTTTGGAAACTTTCTAAAAATTGGAAACTTTCTAACTTTAGAAATTTCTTAAAATCCGAATCATGCAAATCTAGAAACTTCTATAAATTAAGAAACTTTCTAATTTCAAAATATCGGAAACTTTAATTTAAAATCGATTTATATTCTTTATAGAATAAATTTTAAATTATTCTGAAGAAAGACTCAAATAATTGGCCCAATTGTTTTAACTTCTTGGCCCGAGGCCCAAGAATTGGTCCATGTCCAAGACATGACCCAATTGTCCAATTAAATGACATAACCGGTCTGGTTCATTAAAATTGGTCTAACCAAAATTAATTACTACGATGACCACAATTGTCAACCGGTTATTTACTAAACCGGATTTTCTCAATTTATTTGGTCCAACCAAATCAAATTGGAAAATCACTGGTTTAGGCACAAAATCCAATTTTTCGACTTTGGATTTCTTATCCCGGTTTAACCAGAACTTAATAAAATTATTAAATCTGTTTATTAAACCGCGACGATTAAGTTTTTAATTGTCTTAAACCGAACCACCACAAGCCTAACCGAAACCGGTTCGAGCCAAACCGAAAACGACCAATTAGGTCACGGCCGCAAGCATGACCGCGATCGTGCATGATCCGGACAGCCGCAAGCCTCATGATCGGGACGGGCTCGGCTTGTGATCGGGACGGGACGGGACGATCGCGGGTCGATAGCGGGACGATCGCAGCGATCGCTCCATGCGATCAGCTCGGTCAATCCACGCGATCGGGACGTGATCCATCCGCTGATCGGGACGCATGACGCGATCCATGCGATGCCTTGCGGATCCATGCGATGCTTGCGCCTCACGGTCGATCGATCCAACCGGCCAACGCGATCCATGCTATCGATCCGTGATCGATACATGCGATCGGCTTGGCCGATCGGTTTAACACTCGGCCGATCGCAATCCAAATCATATAGTTTGGGTTTTGCGATTTCATTAGATTAGGTTTCAATTCTTGTTTCTTAAGTGTTTTGCTCTTATCAGTAGATTGATTCAAAAACACCTCTTTAAACAATCCTAAACATGATTCTAAACAAGAAAACCACAGAACCTGTCTCTGATACCACTGTTGGATCGTTTAGTGTTTCCTGATTCAATTCTCCATTGATTCATCCTACTAAACATACAGATCTAGGTTCTCTTATTTAGAAACTTTCTTGGATCTCACCTGTTACCTTTTTTGCAGCGGAAAGAGGAGGTAAGGTCAGAGATCAGCAGAACCACCAAGAGATGGATCCTCCAAAGGCTCACACACGCACGCATAGAAAATGGCTGCTAGACCGAGCTGAGGGAGGCCGCAGAGAGAGAGAGAAATCGCGGCTGGGTTAGGGTTGGGAAGAGAGAATTAGGCTTGGTTTTATTTATAAAACCCTTCTCTAATTCTTTTGGGCTTTTGGGCCCAAATTCCCAGTCTAATTAAATTCCTCAGATTTAATCAGACCCATTAATTTCTCTCTAAGTTCGGTAAATGCCTAGCACTTTTACCGTACTTCTGCTAAGCCGTTTCCTCATAGTTTCCTGTTAGCTTAGGCGTGTGACCCATATGGGATCATATAATAAAGGCAATAAGTCCAAGACTTATAGATCATGAGCGGACTCTAGCAAGCCATCATGACCCCCAGTATTATATGACTTATGTCTGATCATTGACATACTCTTACTTTCTAGAGACAGTACAGAGATTACTGGACATAATTCCAACAATCCTATTGGAACATAAACCAACTCAACCGGAGCTATTTATGGAAACTAGGGAGACCAATTGGTTTTCACATTATCAAACCAAGATTTGGAAACCAGGAGGCAATAACCATCAGCCAGAAGCAATAGAAGACGTCCTTAGCATCACCAAAATGCACAGGATCAATCAAATGAGCTTATGGACCAACCTTCCATATATGGACACAAGCGCAAACTTCCCATTTCTTGCCAAAAGCTTCCAACGGCTCTATTCCTTTAGCTGCTGTGTCTTGGACGTCATTTACTACATACAAGATGTTCCAGAGAAGCTCACTTATCCCCTCAAACCGTCCAGATTCAAAGATCACATCATATCTTCCTATTTTGGCCGATTCTCTCTTAATGACTCCAACGGCTAGTTTAATGTTTGTTTTTGATTTCTTTTCTTATTTAGAAGTTTATGAACGTTGTAAGAGCATTATATAAGCTCCATTAGACCATTTGTATTATTCACCCCTTGATCAATCTAAAAGCAATAGAATTTCGATTCAGTTTTCTTCCACAAAGTTTGTGATTTCTTTGTGTTTGTTCTCTAGTCTATTTGAGTGATTCATCTAGTGCTATAGAATCTGTGGTCTAGAGTGTTGAGTGATTCATATCTCTGTCCATCCAATTGATTGAGTGAGTCAATCCCTACCATCATCATCATCTCTACCTTCAACACCATCTTCCGCATCGTTTTGGCTTGAGATCATCTGATCATCAAGTGGTTTGGCATCAGTGTGATTCTGAGGCTACATCACTAACTGTGCACTTGCAGTAGAATATGATAAAACTTTACGACCTATCATATAACATCAGAGATCCTCTTTCCAGATGGTTAACTGAAAGATTAGGCCGTCAGCTTCGTTTTAAAATGATGGTATGAAACCCTTCAAAACCTTCTCAACCGCAGAAGGAAACCAGAAATCCTTTCTATGTACCTAGTCGAGAAAACAATTGTACCAGCTCCATGAACAGTTTTAAAAGAAAAAGGAATTGCACGAATGGTATGAGGAAATAGAATGTTAACTCTTAGTACGCACCCTAAAAGGCTCAATGTCATATATGTATACTGTAGATTATAATTTTTGACCTTCTCATGATTACGGGGATCTATCACCTCCTTCTCGAGCATCTTCCATCTTCCATCTTTCATAGAACAATCTTTGAGTCGATAAATTCTTCCATGAGCCTCTTAGTTTTTCAATCAATAACCTAAAGCAAGAAGAAACATTACAAAACAGAGAAACCCAGAAGAACATCTTACACAAACAATCCCAAAGAGTATGA
This sequence comes from Orychophragmus violaceus, assembly GCA_030180135.1. NCBI lineage: Eukaryota > Viridiplantae > Streptophyta > Magnoliopsida > Brassicales > Brassicaceae > Orychophragmus > Orychophragmus violaceus. Next base: position 26,442,021 of record CM058234.1, read on the forward strand.
TTTGAGCTTACTTACTTATTGAGAAAGTGTTGGTCGCGGACGGTAGAGACGTCGAGGAGTGGGTTTTTCATGCCCAAGAGGATTCCATCGAAATCAAAGGAAACCATGGATGATGATGAAGATGATGATGATGATGATGATGATGATGATGATGATGATGATGATGATGATGATGATGATGATGATGATGATGTGAAAGATTAAGAGGGAGAATGGATGAGATTCATATCTGGCAAAGATGACGGAAAATGGATGAGATTCAGATATGGCAAAGGATAATCTTAAGTGGATGCAGATATGGCAGGGCTAATTGAATGGTGATTGTAGAGCAATTGATGGGATTTAATGACACTGGTGAATGGATGAAGCTTTGTAACTGTTTTACGTCAAGAGAAAGTTGAGAAGTAGCCGTTGATTTGGTTGAGGTAGAGGAAAGAAGAAGGACAAGTAAAGAGAGGGGATTACTTTTGTGGGCTGAAACATGTTAGATGTGGTCCACTAAGATTTTGGTAGACTGTTAAATGAATTTTGAAGTCCATTCACACTACAATAAATATCTACATTCTTAGCGCGAAACATCTGCTATAATACGTAATACATAGCGTTTTCATAAATGCTATGAAATCTGCAGCTATGTAGGTGACACCCATACGATATCATTTTTGACATGCTATCATAATTCGTTCTATTATAGCACTGCTTTAATATATTTTCTTATAACACATGTTTAGTGCTATTTTATTTTACGGTATAACATATTTTTATCGCTATATAAATATATTTAATTGGATATATATATATATATATATATTTATTATTTGAATTTTGTTTTGCAAAATATTAATAATTTGATTTACATAATTTTTATATCTCATAAATCATCAACATACATAACAATAATATTACATTAATCTAAAACAAGTCTAGTTAAAGGAAACATGAGAATCTACAACATCTAATGTTGCTCGAGCAAAGAATGTAAATCAAGTTTTTAAATCAATCATACAATCCATAGAGGCAGATATAGAGAGAGACACTAGGCTATTGCAGACCATTTATCATTGAGGTCTTCAAGGTGTAACGCTCTAAGGAGCCTTGGCCATGATTGTGGGATTCCACCAACTTCTCACGCTTACTGTAGAACTCCTCTACTGGTTGAGTCTGTGACAAGAGAGGACAAACATAACAAAAAAGACTATTAATTCTATGAGAGTTTAAGCAAATTTATGAAAGTGGAAAGAAGAAAAGCACATAGCATTTTGTTGTAAATCCGAAGTCCTTCCTTTACAACTTCTTCGGTGTCATCGGCTCGGGTTAATACCTAGACATTTCGCAAGTAATGCCTCTTCTTTTAGCTTCATGTTGATCACCAGATCGATATTAGTTACTCCCTCCAGTATTTCCTACAAGACAAAAAGAAAAACAGAGAGGTTGTCACTCAACTCAAGGTTTTTCAACCAAAGAATCATCATCCATTAGCCTCAATCTAATAAAGCAATAAATGAAGGATTGTTTAGTTGATCCTGATTCAATTCTTAGATTCATATCAACCTAAACATGCGGATCTAGGTTCTTCTCAGAATAGAAACAAATGATGATCTCACCTTATACCTGTTTGCAGCGGAAAGAGATGGTATGTCTGAGATCAGAGAAACACCGAGGGATGAATCCTCCAAAGGTTCACACACGCGATCACAGAAAACGGCTGCTAGACCACCAGAGGAACTCGGCGCAGAGAGAGAGAGTTTCGGCTCAGAGCTAGGGTTAATTGTACTGAACTCGAGTTTTTTCTCATAAAACTTGTCCTGTTCCGTTTGGGCCATTTGGCCCAAACACCAATTAACTCGACGGTATTCGCGCACTGTGTCGATCGACACTCCTTGTGTATCGATCGACACACAGTGCCTAAACCGTTTTATTCTCTCTAAGTACAGTAAATGCCTAGCACTTTTACCGTACTTCTGCTAAACCGTTCCTACACATTTTCCTGTTAGCTTAGGCGTGTGACCCATATGGGATCATATAATAAAGGCAATAAGTCCAAGACTTATAGATCATGAGCGGACTCTAGCAAGCCATCATGACCCCCAGTATTATATGACTTATGTCTGATCATTGACATACTCTTACTTTCTAGAGACAGTACCGAGATTACTGGACACAATTCCAACAATCTCCCACTTGTACTGGAATCTCTGTATTCATAATCCTTTTGTCACAATATCTCGATTAGTCATAAGGCAAGATTGGTGTCATCCTTATAAAGCCTAATCTTCTTCATCGGACTCTGATTCGATACTGACAATCCAAACGACTCGGGACAGTCCGTTTGAGCATGGCCATGCATTTTCCAGTATTCAAATCTCCGATTGGCCTAGAGATATTCACTCCATTTATATTGGAGGGACAAATTCCGTCTTATTCCATCACTGTAAACTACTCATTTCATAATGTACCCAAACAAGGTCCTTATAACTATCGCAGAACGATAGCGTTAGACAATGATCAAAGTGCATCAGTCCATGTGCAGTCACATGCATGCGAACTCAGGTCTAAGGACTATACTCTATAGTCGTAGTAAGAATCTCTTATGACACAGATATAAATATCCTGAAGAGTTCTTATAAGCGGGTCTTGTCCGGTCGTATGTTCCCAAACATACACCTATGTACTGACTTTGATGCCGCGCATCTATGACACACTGAGACTTTGTCATAAGTCACGTACCAATCCAGTCTCACACGGTTGTTGGTGTTCCAATTTCAACAACCTTCGACTAGGGACAGGATGATATAAAACATTTATCAAATATAGGGTCTCATGATCAAGCTAAATGACTTCGATGACTCAAGATCAAGTCATTTACTTCGATGACCTATAAAATGGTTTATATCACTTTGGAACGATTATTTCATCACAGTTAAAATAATCTTGAAATAATAATTTCATTAAACATCTTAAATGTAATTTCAAGAACATATCCAATAACTAAATAAAGCCCTTTAATAACTCCCACTGAAATTGAGACTTTATCTTAATTTCACTTATCCTACAGCAACAGTCCGCGACTCGCGCTTAGGCCTAAGGAGTGGCTTCATTAATAGATTAGCAACGTTCTCATTCGTTGAAACTTGCTGATCTACTTAACATCTCTGTCATTTATCTCACGGAATAGGTTATACCTATCCTCAAGGTGTTTGGACATCTGATGTGCAGCTAGTCTCATCTATGCTGGAAATCACATCAAGTTCAGTGACAAACTCTTCTTTCCAAACAACCTCTTTCGCCACTTCCCAAGTTGCGAAATGTTCAGCTTAAGTCATTGAGTCAGCAACAGTGCCTTGCACCGCCAGATAGACACAAGATATAACCGGACTGTGATCGGAAATCATCTTTGTCTATTGGAAACTTGCCTTTCAGACTCTATCGACTTATAGCACCTCACTTTCTCCGTAAATCAAGAACTTATCCTTAGTATTCCTCAAATACTTTAGGACATACTTTTAGGAAACTTGATTCTCTGCTGGATTTGACTGGTCTTTATTTGTCTTGCTTAACATTAAAGCAACATCAAACAAGTACGTTTCATGGCATACATGATAGATCCAATTGCCGACGCATATGGAATCTCATCCATGCATTTAAGCTCAGCAGTTATCATAGGATACTGTATCTTGCTTAACTTAATGCCATGTGACATTGGCATAAAACCCTTCTTGGATTGCTCAAAACGTGTAGGACTTTGTCAATTTGAGAATCTGACTTTGTCCTATCAGCTCTTTTGGATCTCTATCTATAGATCCAAAATCCAAGAACTACGTGGCTTTACCCATGTCAATCATTAAACCAACTCCCAAGCTAGTCCTTTACTGACTGCAGCGTTGGGACGTCATTTTCGAGAATCAGTATGTCATCGACATACAATATGAGAAATGCAATATCGCTCCCACTAATCTATTAGTAAACACACAGTTCCGCTTCGTTCCTGTTCAAGTCAAAATCTTGACTACTTCAACAGAACGAAGATTCCAACTCCGATATGTTTGCTTCCATCCATGAATGGATCAATGAAGCTAACTTACATAAAATGTAATTTTTCGGAGTCCGGGCTCACTTTCGCTTCTTTGAATTTCGCAGATTCGTCGCTTTCAATGATCATCAGATCATGCGAACTTTCAATGATTATCAGGTTCAACTAATGACGAGAAATCACTCTCGGATTAGTAACTGATTCATTCATATCTGCGAACTTCAGGCTCCAGAGGTGCAGATTTCAATGATTATCAGGTTCAACTAATGACGAGAAATCACTCTCGGATTAGTAACTGATTCATTCATATCTGCGAACTTCAGGCTCCAGAGGTGCAGATTTCAATGATTATCAGGTTCAACTAATGACGAGAAATCACTCTCGGATTAGTAACTGATTCATTCATATCTGCGAACTCCATAATCCACAGGTGTAGATTCTACAGAAATCTGTAAATCCTTCCGCTGCTCTCCCTCAACAGGTTAAGCAGCCTCCTGTATTTCTCGAATTTCTTCGAGTTATACTTTTACTCCCACTGTTCTTCTTGGAAATTAACTTCCCTTCTTAGAAAACAGAATGGACGTAAAAGTAACAAGCCTTGGTTTCCCTAGGACAACCAGCGAAGTAGCACAACTACAAATACTCAGTAAAGACGAATTTGGATCGATTCCAATCCACATTTACGTGGTGTCTTTCAACTGATATTGGTGGAACTATTTCAGCGTAAACTTAGATATTCTAGAGCGTTATTCTTAAATAATATCATGGAAGATTCGTGTGACTCATCTTTAATCATTTCTTATAAGATCTGATTCTTTCTCACAGAAAAACCTTCAGGTTTTCAGGAGAAATGAGCTGTGAAACGATTTCACACTCATTAAGATGATCACACAATCAATGACTTAAGTATTCTCACTCGTGATTTAATCCAGAGTCTTAATACTTTTGTCATTCAGATCCTATACTTCATTCTGGAACTCTTTCGACCATGTCAAAGAATTCCTACTTGTGTCTCATCAAATGAACACAGTCACACTCACTGAAGTAATCAGTAGAGACAATGAAGTACAGGAGATTTTCTCTGGCATTACTGCTCATTGGGCCACATACATGAGTATGTTCCAGGTCCAATAAGCCTTTGGGCTTTTCTCTAGCTCGGCTAAGATAGGCCCTTTATCTTTTGGTCTAGTAAACAGAATTCAAGTCTCATAAGATATTTTATCAAATGAGCCCAACAGTCCATGACTATGGGATTTCTGAATCCGACTTACTCTATGTGACCAAGACTTTATGCCAAGAAAAATAAGGTTTAATTCATCAGATTTAAACCAATTCGGTATTTATGTTACATTTAGGCACTCTTTGGTTTAAGATATAAAACCCATTCCATGAATAGGGTGCTACAATTAATATTTCATTAAGATCAAAAGAACAAAACTTGTCTTTTATCAAAATGAAAAACATTCAAATTCTTACAAGAAAATGAAAGACAACTCTGCTTAAAGCAGGTACATTGTAGCAATTACTTAATTCAAAACCAAGCCTCAAAGGGATCTATAAGTGAAAAACCCTACGGCTGAGGCAGCATCCCAAGCTCCTTCCAGACATGTAGTTTCACTTGCCCTTCATTCAACGTTCTACTGTTGCTTAGGCTCTGCATATTATCACAAATATCAGTGCCACAACCAGTATCCAATACCTTTAAGGTAGAACTTGAAGTAATAACATGAATACCTGAGGAAGTAGTCGCATACATCGACTTTAACTCCTCATCATCTTCCATGAATTTAATGCAATCTCTCTTCCAATGCCCTGTCTCCTTACAGTAGCAGCACTTACCAACGTAAGAGGTATCTGACTCGGGCTCAGAAGACACACGCTTGCCATGATTCAAAATCTGGACAACTTTGTCTTCACCCTTGTCAGCATTAGGTTTAGTAAACCTACCCTTCTCATTCATGAGATTGTACAGGGTACTCTTCACGTTTGGCTCAACTGTCTTGAGCATATCATGCAGTTCAGTCAGCGTCTTCGTTAAGCCTTTCTTGATATAGTTCTTTCTGAACTTATCATAGCTTGACGGCAGTGACTGCAGAATGATTTCAGTTGCCAACTCTTGGCTAACTGGATAATCCAGTTTCCTCAGGTTATCAATGTAACCCATCATTTTACTGACATGAGGACTCACTGGATTATCATTTGGTAGCTTGCAGCCAGTGAGAGACTTAACCAACTGGTATCTCTCCACCCTTATCTGCTCCTGAAATTTCAATTTCAGGCTGCCGATCATCTCTATTGGCGACTCCATGTTCTCATATTGCTTCTGCAAGTCTGAGTCCATGGTAGCCAATATCAGACCACGCACATCTACCGCATCATTATAATGCTTATTCCAAGCATCATATACTGCATGAGAAGCATTGGACCCGATCCTCACGGGGAGAGCTCTCTCAAGGACATAGTCCTTTCTCTCCTGTCTGAGAACTAGCCTCAGGTTCCGCGACCAAGTCAAGAAATTTGATCCGTTCAGCTTGTCCATCTCAAGGACAGACCGGATCGAGAAAGTGTTTTGATTGTTTGTGCTAGTCATAACTGAAAATTAAGATAAAAGGATTTTAGTTAATATGTTCAATATGATTAATCTCGTATTAAATTTAATATGATTAATCATGCATTATATTCAATAACATCAGTTACCCTCAATAGAATATAATGATTCCAAGATCCACATATAACCAAGATTAAAGTGGGCCACTGGCCGTCACCCAACCTTAGCTTATATCGGTAAGCCCTATGTCGGCTAATTATATCCGTGATATAACTCTTGGTTGTGAATCTGGGCCCGAGGCCCAATTCACTCTGATGTCTCAAGGCCCGGGACTCCCGATGGCCTAGTCAAGAAAACCAGACTATACAGTCATGTAATCATTAATGTCTGGGACTCCCAATGACATTTATGAATCACAAACCGTCTTATCCACGCAAAAGCAGACACCCTCACACTGTAAGGCCATGAATACAATTGAATGGGCTTCGACAGCTGACATAGAATGGACAAGACATCCAACGCTTGATATTATTTGAGGTTCGTAGGTTTATTTAAAAATTCATTCCCAAAATAGAAGATTACTATTTCGGGAAACTTTCCATTTTTGGAAACCTACTATTTTTGGAAACTTTCTAAAATTGGAAACTTTCTAACTTTAGAAATTTCTTAAAATCCGAATCATGCAAATCTAGAAACTTCTATAAATTAAGAAACTTTCTAATTTCAAAATATCGGAAACTTTAATTTAAAATCAATTTATATTCTTTATATAATAAATTTTAAATTATTCTGAAGAAAGACTCAAATAATTGGCCCAATTGTTTTAACTTCTTGGCCCGAGGCCCAAGAATTGGTCCATGTCCAAGACATGACCCAATTGTCCAATTAAATGACATAACCGGTCTGGTTCATTAAAATTGCTCTAACCAAATTTTAATTACTACGATGACCACAATTGTCAACCGGTTATTTACTAAACCGGATTTTCTCAATTTATTTGGTCCAACCAAATCAAATTAGAAAATCCTGGTTTAGGCACAAAATCCAATTTTTCGACTTTGGATTTCTTATCCCGGTTTAACCAGACTTAATAAAATTATTAAATCTGTTTATTAAACCGTGACGTTTAATTTTAATCAAAATATTAAACCGAGCCTTAAACCAACCATGTCGATCGATGAACCAACTGTGTCGATCGATCCATCAACCGCATCGGTCGATGCTCTTAGCATCGATCCTGCATCGACCGTGCATCGATCCTGTATCGATCGATGCTCTCACGCATGCACGGAACCGAGCCAAAAACCTAACCGTGTCGATCGATGCACCAACCGCATCGGTCGATACACCAACATCGAACCTGCATCGATCCTGCATCGATCGATGCTTTCACGCGTTAACAGGGTTTTGCCGAGAGTCTGTATCGACCGATCTATGCGATCGTATCGATCGATCCATGCGATCTCCGATTGTATCGACCGATCCATGCGATCGTATCGATCGATCCATGCGATTCTGGCCGATTCTCATTCTCTCGGATCAGATCGCACACCAAATCATATAGCTTGATCATGCGATTTTTCATATGTTTAGGGTTCAATTCTTGTTACTTAAGTGATTTCTCTTATCAGTAGTTGATTCAAAACACTTTTTAAACAAGAAAAACAATCCTAAACTTGAATCTAAACAAGAAAAACCAGAACCATTGGCTCTGATACCACTGAAGGATTGTTTAGTTGATCCTGATTCAATTCTTAGATTCATATCAACCTAAACATGCGGATCTAGGTTCTTCTCAGAATAGAAACAAATGATGATCTCACCTTATACCTGTTTGCAGCGGAAAGAGATGGTATGTCTGAGATCAGAGAAACACCGAGGGATGAATCCTCCAAAGGTTCACACACGCGATCACAGAAAACGGCTGCTAGACCACCAGAGGAACTCGGCGCAGAGAGAGAGAGTTTCGGCTCAGAGCTAGGGTTAATTGTACTGAACTCGAGTTTTTTCTCATAAAACTTGTCCTGTTCCGTTTGGGCCATTTGGCCCAAACACCAATTAACTCGACGGTATTCGCGCACTGTGTCGATCGACACTCCTTGTGTATCGATCGACACACAATGCCTAAACCGTTTTATTCTCTCTAAGTACAGTAAATGCCTAGCACTTTTACCGTACTTCTGCTAAACCGTTCCTACACATTTTCCTGTTAGCTTAGGCGTGTGACCCATATGGGATCATATAATAAAGGCAATAAGTCCAAGACTTATAGATCATGAGCGGACTCTAGCAAGCCATCATGACCCCCAGTATTATATGACTTATGTCTGATCATTGACATACTCTTACTTTCTAGAGACAGTACCGAGATTACTGGACACAATTCCAACAATAAATTGCTCACCGCATCCTTAACACAGTTCCTGGAAAACAATCAAGAATGTATCCAGATTCACCCTTCAGTACCACAGCCTTAACACAGCCAACTAGACCATAAAACCGGAAAAAAAAGAATTTAACAACCCAGGCCATGAATTATGTTTCTATAACAGAAATGGCTTGTAAGATACACAAGCTCTGATGGTCATGACTTTTCCAGTGATGTGTCCCAAAGTTAATAACACAATATAATATATATATAGCTTTAAGCCTTTAACCAGCATGCAGTAACAAGCAACGGTCACCACAAGCCTTCCAATGTTACTAGAAGCCTCTCACTTCTTTGATGCTATATGGAAAAAACTATGCATCAGGATTAGCTAACCTGAAGATAGATGCTTCTTTTCTTTCTTGAAACACGTGAATCTCTATCTCAAAGTCACCTTTCACATACACAATTACTAGAAGTCCAAGATTAGGATGTTAACATGGAAACTTAAGAAAGATTTCAATCATAGAATCAGTTGAATGAACACTTACAGATAGTCTGAAAAATGTACACTTCTAACAACTCATGTTGAATAAGGGAGCAAAACAGAGATAAAAACAAAATCTTATGACTTACTCGTATATTCTCTTCTTAATTTTCTGTAACAAGAGGAGATTATCATTCTCAACATGTCTAATGGGCTCATCGTTGAAGAGATGTCTATAAAGGAATGACACCTCAATACAGCGCTCCTCTCTATGTCCTCTAAAGGAGGGGTACTGTCAGCAAGAGACCTGCAACAACAACAACTACAACAGATTTATCAGTCTCAGGATTTACCTTCAATCAATAAGATAAAGTTACCTTCGATTTGAGCTTAGAAACTGAGATTTATTAAACCTAACTGCTCATCTACAACACCAAATCCAATGTCTCAAAATACACATACGAGAACGAAAGAAAAATCCGAATCTCAGTACATATCAAAGGCTAGTTCGAGCGATTTAAGAAAAGAAAAAGCAAAACCCAGTTTCGCATTTCAAATTGGCACATCGAACATAGGACATAAATCAGATATCAAGAGTAGATAAATCAGATAACAAATTGGCAACCCTACATACCATCACCACGATTGTTGGTACGACCAAGATTGTAACTGAGATAAACAAATATAAACAAAAAAAAACAGAAACAAAGCGTTGATTGATGAGGGAGAAGGAAAAACCTTTTGAGAGAGGCGATTGTAGATGGGAGCGAGGATGATAAAGGTAGTACAGGAGATACAAGGTTGCTGATGCTGGTATTTAATGGAGGAAGATATCGCAAAGCTTCCTATCTTCGAAAGATAGAGAGTAAGAAAGAAGAGAAATGGGTATAGGGTTTCTCCGTTTTGAACCACCACGGAGAAGGATATCGTTTTTTGTCAAGGATTTTTTTGCGTAAAGGAGGAAGAGAGAGAACAATAAAATTTGGAAAAAAAATTGTCTTAGGGTTCTAAGAGAAAGAGGGGAAAATGAAAGCCGAAAGAGGGAAAATGAAAGCCGAAAGAGGGAAAATGAGTCTTAGGTTTTACGAGCCTAAAATTTTCGCTAAGTGTTTGGCGGAAAAGCTAATTTTAGCTTTCCGCTTAGTAAAACTCTATCATAACGTTTATTTAATGCTGTTATATAATTCGGAAATTTCAAACTCATCTACGGTAGCAGTTCAGTAAAACGTGTTATAACAATCTGCTATCAATGTGGACTTTTTTTGTAGTGTCACAGGAAAAAAGGGGACATGTGGCAGTCTAAATGGAGAGAGGAATCTGATATTATATATAAGATTGATGAAGCAATGATTAGGGTCACTGCACCGCCACTCAGAGAATAAGCCACATAGTTTGTTATACAGTTTCAAAACCAACAACAGTAAGATAACAAGAAATATTCTATGGAATTCTAGAATTGCTATTTCAGTCTAATCCGACTGATTTACGTGTGCATTCATTTTTATAAGTAGTTTATAATTATACTAGACTTTGACCCGAACTAAAAAAACGTCAATATATTTTTTAAAAATATTATAATATTTGAAGTTTTTTTTAAATAATAAGTTTGTTAATTATTCAACATGATTTTTAGTAACTAAATATCATGCTGATTTTTTGCTGAATGCAGGAATTCATGGAATAAGTTTTTTGTTTGAAAATAATTTTATAATATTTTTTTTTAGTAAAATAGTCGTTGTAAAAAGTATGTGATAAAAAGTTAATATATATTGCGCTGGTTTAAATTATTTATTTTTATTGAACATTATATGCTCACATATGGAATTTATTTATGCTTTAATATTTTAATAACAAAATTTTTAATTTTATGTAAATAAAATTATTGATTTGTGAAAACAGAAACATTATAATCCATTCATTTAACATTTTTGGATTGTTTCATTTTAATGTTTCTATATTAAAATTGGATTATTCATCTTTTAACTTGTCTTACAATAAAAATAAATTAATTTATATTTCAACCCATAGTCTAAGTATTTTTTAAAATTGATAAAATAATATGTTAAAACTATGATCGTAAAACCATCAATTGTAATTTAATCCAGCATATATTAAAATCATACAAATACTGATTAATTTTAATAATTTTATTAAATTAAGAATATATTAATTGAAATTAATCAATCCATATTTTAACCGATTTTGGAGTATACAAAGTTTGTTTTTAATATTTTTATACTTCAAATTTTATTTTAACCTGTTTGTAATGGTTTAAATATAAGTTTTGTGTTTATTTTATAGATAAACTTTAAACAAGATATATTAAATATAATTTAATAATAATATGGTTTTAATAATTATTTTTTTAAATATTAAAAATAATATCATTATTATAAGATTTGTTATAATATAAAAATATATATTTATAAAACAAAAACTATTAAAATAAATTTTCAATATATTTTGAATAAAATCATAAATTAGAAAATATTTAATAGGACCAAGATATTAGTATAGTTTAATAAACCAAATATTCCTTAATGAATAATTAAAATATTGATAATTCTAATGAAAATATATGTAATATAACACATGGAAGAAGATTAATTTCAAAAAAGTTCATGAATACTATATATATATATATATATATATATATATATATCTTCTACAATTTATAGAATATAAATGTTAGTATAGTCTTATGAAAAATTTACACATATTCATTGAAAATAGGTCGACGATCTTTAATGAATCTTTAATAAACTGTACAATATTCATTTTACAATAGGAGAAGAACTTCTCGCTAGCCCAATCTCTTTGTCTTCTCACTAACTTCATAGCGACAATTTTCGATTCTGACTGCTGGCGGCTCGGGTTACTTTTGGTCCTTTTCTTTGCCGCGGACTAGCGCCAATAAGTTTCGTCGGATCTTCTCAATTTTTCCTGTTTTATATGTAGAAGATTCGCCAACTAGTATCATATATTACACACTCCTCTCAGCATCTGTTTAATTTTGTTTTTGGCTACAGTTATGCCGCCTTTGCTTCCGACTTTCCGTCGGACTTCTCTTCCGGTTTTGATGCCGAAATCAACGATTTGCTCCTCGTCTCTCTTCCATTCAAACGCCGGCGATTTCTTTCTCCTCACTTTTGAAGTGTCGGGCACCTTGAGTCGTGTGCTCCCATGGCCCGATCGAGTGAACGAGCTCGACTGGAACTGGCATTTCAACTGGGTAATCTTCTATTGATTCCCCGTTCTATGTAGCGCAAGGATTCGACAGCAACGGAGTAGTGGATAATGGATGTGATCTTTTATGCGGTGTTTTGGATGGTTGGTAGGAGTTTCAATCGGCAGGAGAGGAAGTTGTAGCGATGGACGTCGGCGCTCCAATGACCGGAAAATCAATTCGCGATCTGAGTGTCGATGTTTCACCAGTGAAAGACGTGTGGCACTTTCTCCCGAAAATCAACACGTTTTCTCGTGTTATCCGAATCGCAAAAATCCGGTTTTATAATTGGGTCATAATGTTAGCTCAGCCCGTTTAGTACTTAATTCTCTTTTTTTTTTGCGACAAGATATATGAAAATAAAGACTATCTCCCTTTAGATTATGTCGGGGGCTCTGGTCCCACGTGTATTGTGTTTGATGGTCTATTCTCTCTTTTTTTTTTTTTTTTTTTTGGTCCAATTTGATGGTCTATTCTCTATTCTATGGTTTTGTACATTCTTTTGTAAACTCTATACATTTGAGTCTTATCTATAAAAAGTTGCAAAAAAAACAAAAACTGTAGAAGTGTTTTTTCTTTTTACAGTATACAAAAAAAAAAAAAATACAACGATGTAAAAATAAAAACAAAAACAAAATAAAAAGCCGTTTAGTGTAAAACTACGTCGTTTTACGGTTTAGATGGCCTCGTTGCTGGGTTTTGTCTCAAAGCAAAAGTGGGTTTGGTTCCCGTAGATCTAACGTTTGACTCTTTTATTTTTTCCCCCATCGTCTTCTCGCATCGGCTCCTTCTTTCCCCCCCCCCCCCCCCCTCGTATTTTCTCCGTCGGTACGGTCACATAGGATAAATTCTTCCGGTGCTTAGATGGCGCTGGCGGCGATCGGCGCGACGGTCTCACTCCTAATATATCTCTCTCTTCCCTATTCAAATGCGGCTGGTGAACACATCCTCCACAAATCTCCTACCGGCGATGGATCACGCCGTCCCATGGTGTTCCCTTTGTTTCTCTCTCAAGCGAATTCTTCTTCTTCGAGATCTGTGTCTATTCACCATAGAAAGCTCCACAAAGCCGACTCAGAATCACTGCCTCACTCCCGCATGAGACTCTACGACGATCTTCTTCTGAATGGGTAATCCCCTTCGTTCAGTGCGGATTAGTTCCCTTTTTTCAAAATTTTCTGATCTGATTCATCATTTTGTAGGTATTACACGACGCGGCTATGGATTGGTACGCCGCCTCAGATGTTTGCTCTAATAGTGGATTCTGGGAGTACTGTTACTTACGTTCCTTGTTCTGACTGTGAACAGTGTGGCAAGCATCAGGTAATGCTCAATCATCGAAAATTGAGATTCTAACAACGAACATTCAATTTTGATGAAAGCCATTTCCAAAGTGGTCATGGCTCATCATCATTGGTCCTCAAATTTTCAATCTTGTGTGCTTACTTATCTTATGGACATTCATCAGGATCCAAAATTTCAGCCGGAAATGTCCAGCACCTATCAACCTGTCAAGTGTAACATGGACTGTAACTGTGACGATGATAAAGAACAATGTGTTTACGAGAGAGAGTACGCTGAACACAGCAGTAGTAAAGGTGTGCTCGGAGAAGATCTTATATCATTTGGAAATGAAAGCCAGCTTACTCCTCAGCGAGCTGTTTTTGGTTGTGAAACTGTGGAAACCGGTGATCTCTACAGTCAACGTGCTGATGGCATTATTGGATTAGGACAAGGGGATCTCAGTCTTGTGGATCAATTGGTAGATAAAGGTTTGATAAGCAACTCTTTTGGTTTGTGTTATGGAGGGATGGATGTCGGTGGAGGTTCCATGGTTCTTGGAGGTTTCGCTTACCCGTCTGATATGATATTCACGGACTCGGACCCGGATCGTAGGTATGTTCCAAGGATTTGCATTTGTCTGATTGGCGAATGGATCTTGTATCATCCTGACAGATACGTTTAAAACCTTTCACACATTTACTCTAGTTTCGGGATGGCGACAGTCCATATTACAATATAGATTTGACGGGGATTCGTGTTGCTGGGAAGCAGTTGTCGCTTAGCTCAAGAGTCTTTGACGGAGAACATGGCGCCGTTTTAGATAGTGGTACAACGTATGCTTATCTCCCTGACGCAGCGTTTGCAGCATTTGAGGAAGCTGTAAGACTCTCAAATCTTTGTTAACAATTGGTTCAGTTTGCGGTTTTCTTACACTGGGATCTTATCTTGTGTAGGTAATGAGAGAAGTTTCTCCATTAAAGCAGATTGGTGGCCCTGATCCAAATTTTAAAGATACTTGCTTCCATGTTGCTCCAAGGTATTATGTCTTTGCAAGCTTGTGATCTATATTCAAACGTTTCAGTTACTGACAAATAGCATGGGTTATGCTTTTTTAAGTAACGATGCCTCGGAACTTTCAAAAATATTCCCATCAGTGGAGATGGTATTTAAGAGTGGACAATCATGGCTTTTGTCCCCTGAAAATTACTTGTTCCGTGTAAGTAATTTAGTCCTTATGAAGTTCCATTTTGTCTATCTAGCTAATATTGTAGCAGCTGATGTGATTACCTTTCTATCAAATAAAAGCATTCCAAGGTGCATGGCGCATACTGTCTTGGTGTATTCCCAAATGGAAAAGATCATACGACTCTTTTAGGAGGTAAACAGATATCATTTACTCTCCTTTTGGCTACCTTCATTTTATATAACTGATATCTTGTATTATCAGGAATTGTGGTTCGCAACACACTTGTTGTGTATGATCGTGAGAATTCTAAGGTTGGATTCTGGAGAACTAATTGTTCAGAGTTATCGGATAGGCTTCATATCGATGGTTCACCACCACCTGCAAAATTGCCTTCAAATGATTCAAATCCATCTCTCAACACATCAAGCAATCTCCCAGGTTAGTGACATCCGTCTAAAACTCTTTTCTGTCCTGGAAAAATGGGAACCTATTTTCATGTCCATATTTGTCCTCAGGGAAGAATCAAATTGGTCAAATAAACCTTGATATCCAACTAACAGTCAATTCGTCATACCTGAAACCTCGCATTGAAGAGCTCTCCAAGTTATTCTCCAAGGAGCTCGATTTCAAATCTTCACAGGTGAGCCATATTGACAAGCACACAATAGCTTTGTAAAACTTCAACACTGTTTTTGTTGCTAATAGACGAGTCATCCATCACAGGTCTATTTATCAAATCTCACCTCCAAAGGAAACGACTCTCTAATCAGAATACATCTTGTTCCTGCCGAATCTTCTAGTTTTTTTTCCAATGTCACAGCAACGGTATTTGAATAAACTTCTCCTTACATAGCTAGATTTTGTCCTCTTACTTGACTTTCGATTGTTCTCATTGTAGAGCATAGTTTCTCGGTTTAGCAATCATCAGATCAAGCTTCCTGACATCTACGGAGTTTACCAGCTCGTCAATTACGAACTTGAGCCTCCAAGAAAAGGGTATTCACATTCAATCTTAGCCAAAAAAAGAAATAGATTATCACTCCATTAGTCTCAAAAGAAGTCTTTTTCTCATTTAGGACAAGGTGGCAGATGAAAAACACCATTGTGGTGATCGGAATTGTGATCGTCGCTGTAGTTGTTGGGTTATTAGCTTATGGAGTTTGGTTGGTGTGGAAACGCAAACAAGCTTCAAATCCATATAAACCTGTCGATGAAGCCATAGTCGCTGAGCAAGAACTGCAACTGCAGCCTTTATAAAGAACCTCCTAGTACCTACCTTATCTTTATCTTACAAACTGTTCGGTCTTAATTATTCAAACTACAGCATACCAACTGTCTTAATGATGTTTTATTGCTTAGTAAATAATTGCCAACTTTTTGTTTCTAGTTATGAATGTTTTATATCTTTTTTCATTAGTTTCGGTTTACTATGTTTAATTATGAATCGAATTTTGTTTTGTTCAGATTAATTATTTTATAGAAAAAGAAGAAACTATGTAAATCGAGACTAGTTTCGAGTTATTTGCAATGCACATGTTTACCGTAAAGTTTTAAAACTAAAATTCTACTGAATCACAATTCACATGTTTACTAGAATAGAAATACAAACAAAAACCGAGTTATTGTGATAGAATGCATTTTTATATTTTTATATTAATTGAGAAGTGTTTCTGATTTTTTATTGATTCTAAAAATAATTGATTACTAGATTACTTTTAATAAATTTTGATTTTTATTATTTTAATCTTACTTTAAATTTAATTTTTATTTATTTATTATATTAATTTAAATGATTAATTTTATTATATTTAATACATACACATAATCTCTGCAATAAAAAATTAAAGATAAAAGATAATTTTTATAATCTATGTTATTAAAGGAGAAGTACAAAATAAAAAATGTCATTAAATATTTTTATATTTACAAAGTGTACCACTAAGTTATTTGCTAAAATTCCAAACTATGTCTAAAAAGGCAATCAAATAATAATAATAATAAATCTTAACAAATAGAAACTACTGTCTATGTGAAACCGTAAAGTCAATTTAAATGATTTTCTACTAACATTGATAATGATAATATAATAATTGAGGCAATCATATAACACATTTTGAATCCAACAAATACAATAATCTCATTCTAAATTCTAAATATTATCTCATTTATTATCCCTCCCAAATCAAGTAACTACAATAATCAATTTACAACAAAGAAAAAACATAAATCTCGCCAGCATATAGTATCACGCCAATCATTCTATACAATACCTAACTAATATCTAAACTATTTCAATACAATTATGCCATAATATATTATGAACAAAATCCAAGAAAACAACATTTACGACCAACATATAAAATATAATCATTTCCATAAAATTAGGAACGTATAAAATAAGTTCAATTATAAGTATATTCTTTATGCATATTTTTTTTTATGAAATATAATCATTTATTCATGAGAAATTTACCTAATAAGACTGGAAAAAGAGAATATTGTCTTATTAAGATTTTCAACACCAAAAATGTCTATCTAGTATTTTATTTAAAAGCCAGAGATAATCTTCTCCACAAGAATAGCTCAAGTCCAGTAAATCTGTTGAGATATTTTTTCCCATTTTTGTAGAATTGATTGTAACAGATAGCGCTATATATCATTTGTAAATCTGTACATTTGAATCAAGGAATTTGAATACACTTTCATGGTATCAGTGCCTCTTAGCTTCTGATCCATTTCTTTCTTTCTCTCTATCTTCGATTTCCTCTATTTCTCTTCTCTTTGTTTCATTCCTTCTCTGCCATTAATGGCTGCTCCTGTTGTTGCTCCTGTCGAACGAGCGTATGGTGTTACTAACATAAAAACACACATACCAATTATTCTTGACAGTGATGAGCACAACTATGATGCTTGGAGAGAATTGTTCCTAATGCACTGCAACTCTTTTGAAGTGCTAGGACATCTTGATGGGTCTGTGACTCCGACAGGAAACAATGACCAGAATTGGTTGAGGCGTGACGATCTTGTCAAGCTTTGGATTTATGGCACCTTGTCTGCTCTATTGTTCAAATCCGCGTTCAAAACTGGAGGTACTGCAAGGGACAACAAGGAACATCCTCACCATGTCTGCAAATTGAATAAAGCCATATACGGATTGAAGCAGGCTCTGCGAGCTTGGAATGCTCGATTCACCGCTTTCCTCTCTTCAATCGGGTTTAAAGGGAGCAAATGCGATCCATCGCTTTTTATTTATAAAAGAGGTACACTGACAGCGTATCTTCTTTTGTATGTTGACGATATAGTCTTGACAGGATCAACACAGACACTGATCTCAGATATTATCAAACAACTAAAAGAAGAGTTCCCAATCACGGACATGGGACAGCTCAAGTACTTCTTAGGAGTCAAGGTGGATTACAACAAACAAGGATTACATTTATCACAAACTCAGTATGCCAAGGAGATAATTCAGAGAGCTGGGATGGTAAGCTGCAAGCCGATATCGACTCCAGTGGATGTCAACTCCAAGCTTTCAGCAGACGCATGAGAACTCATTCCCAACCCGACCGAGTATCGACGATTAGTTGGTGCATTGCAGTACTTAACGTTTACACGTCCTGACCTCACTTATGCTGTCCAACAAGTATGCTTGTTCATGCATGCTCCAAGGGTCAGTCACATGAATGCATTGAAGAGGATAATCCGATATGTGCAGGGTTACAAGCGATCATGGCCTGCAATTGTATCGATCTAATTCTGTTCAGTTAACGGCTTATTCAGATGCAGATTGGGCCGGTTGCCCTGACACCAGAAGATCAACATCCGGCTACTGTGTGTACCTAGGGGACAATCTCTTGACGTGGTCTTCAAAAAACAGCCAACGGTATTACGATCAAGTGCAGAATCTGAGTACAAGGGAATAGCAAATGCAGTAGCTGAAACCTGTTGGATACACAATCTTCTTCTCGAGTTACATCTGCCGATCAAAAGTGCAATACTGATCTACTGCAACAACATTAGCTCGGTGTATATGTCGTCCAATCCTGTGCAGCATCAAAGGACCAAACATATTGAAATTGATCTGCATTTTGTTCGTGAAAAGGTGGCGTTAGAACAAGTGAAGGTTCTACATGTTCCTTCATCAGTCCAATATGCTGATATATTCACTAAAGGATTGCCTATTACGTTGTTCATCGATTTCAAAAACAGTTTGAACATTTGAAGCTCCGAAAATTCCAATTGAAGGAGGGTAAAAGCCAGAGATAATCTTCTCCACAAGAATAGCTCAAGTCCAGTAAATCTGTTGAGATATTCTTTCTCATTTTTGTAGAATCGATTGTAACAGATAGTGCTATATATCATTTGTAAATCTGTACATTTGAATCAAGCAATTTGAATACACTTTCATTATTTAATGTTAACACTGTTTTAACCTTCTTTATAAAATAAACATATAATTTTAATAAAATTTTAAAACAATAAATAACATTAATTAAGTCTCAACCCTAATCTCTGTAATGAGATTCTATGTCGACCACTTTCTCTTGATTCTCCGACTGATTTCGTTCTTCTCCATCGTTGGAAATCTGTCCGTCCGCCTCTGAAGTTTTGGCTGTCCTCCTCTGAAACACCATGCTCTGCGGCTCTGCAACTCCACATGTGTAATCCGCCCTACTGTGAGCCTTCGCCTCCGATCTGCGGGATTTATCTCCGTCTTCGATTTTCTGGCTTGAAGAAGGAGTCACAGTAAAGTGTACATGTTTTACTCACATCTCTTCTAATTTTCAGATTTGCTTCTTTCAAATTCTTAGCTTCTACAGCTGTGTTCTGATTAATTTGTTTTGGATTTTCTCAGTGTGTGTTGATCGTGACTACACTCTCGGATCCGAATGTGCTCATCAATTATCTGTCTTAGTGAGAACTTCCCAACTTGTTGATGTGTTTTAATATAGGTCATTCATCTTGATGCTGAGAAGAAAATGATGTCACAGTGTGTTGCTCTTCTAGGAAAGTTTATTTTTGTTCGTGAGCCCAACATCCGATATCTAGGCTTGGTGAGATCTCAATATACACGTCTTGTTTCTAATCCTAGCTAGAACATTAAATTTGTTTACTGTTTGGTGGTGCATAACGTGATTCGCTAGTGGTTCCCTTTAGTGGCCTGTCATGATGCATTTCTTGACAACATTGCAGGAGAATATGACATGAATGCTGATGGTCACCGAAGCATCAGTCTCAGATAATCACCTCCTTGAAAGACCCCGACATCAGGTTGGTTTTTTTTACCATCTCAGTTTCAGTTTGTATGGCTTGTGAACCCGGATCCCTATCTTTTAATGCTCTAATTCGGAGCTAGTATAGCTAATTGAATCATTAAATAGTTGTTAATTTAAAAGAATTTCAGTCAGCACTGAAATTACTCGATTCAGATTGTAGATATCAAACTCTCAATTTAAATCTGAATCTCTGCAATGTAGTTTTAGTGAAACATGTTTTCTTGATTTGTTCTCTTGTAAAAAACAATTATTGGTATATATACCTGTGGTGGCAATTCTTGGATGGTGGGTCAGTACTCCTATTCACGTGGTTGATCTTTTTGTCGGAGGTTTAAAAAGAAAATATTTGTTCTTGCAGTCGTATAGGCCTGATATTCTTATGACACTGACATTCTATCAGTGGAATAATTTTAGTAGTTGCACATTTAATATTCACCTGAGTTTCGAATGGTCTGAATCTCTGCTAGAAGGATATCAACTTCTTGTGCATGTTGACGAAGATGTATATCATATGACTTGCACATGTTTCTCTGGCATGATATATTGGCTAATTTAGATGGATGTTGGATAATGATTTGGTCATCTTTTTGGGACATTTTGATCATTTATCGTGTTATCTTCTTAATAGAACACGTTGGAGGATTTATATAGCCATCTATAGCTTTTGAGGATTGAACCATGGGGAACTTGGGCATGGTAAGGGTTTTCATCTTTGGTTGGAAACACATTACACGTGGTATGAAGTTACTGAAGCTTGTTAGTTTGGAACGTATTTATTCTTAGGTAGAATAAACTTGTCCAAAAGCCATTTGAAGAGGAAGATGAGAGAGGGCTAAAGCTAGTGCAGACTATTTTGAAATCTATCATGCTTAGGAGAACCAAGTCTAGCACATATCGAGTAGAAATATACAGTGTTAGTTTACAACTTGTCCCATGTAATCTGCTTAATTTGTTTGCACGACCTGTATAAAACATCCAATAAAATATCTAAGACAATGCGGGCAATTTGTTATCAGAAACATGCAGCCGTGGCCCTTGTTTTTATTCAACAATTTTTGATGTTGTTGTCATATTTTCATTCTTTTGTTTTTCATGCATCCAGTCGAGGATATGCAGCGGTGTACTCTGATCTGAATTAGTTCGCTAAGCGCTTTCTTGGCGGAAAGTCTTCTGGTCTAGAAAGGGAAGGAAAAGATGTACCACCAATGGCTTTTGTTCAGGAAGTGGTAGAGGAACTGAGCAAAGGAGAGCAAGGAGAGTGTCCAATATGCCTTGAAGTGTTTGAGGATGCCGTTTTAACACCATGTGCTCACAAGATTGCCTTCGATTTCAATCGGCCAACGATCATATTTTTATTGAGCCTCAATGCCTAGGGTCATTAATGAAGTTACTCTGATCGATTGAGATTTGTTTTCTGTTTTTGCAGTTTTTAGAATTCTAGTTTTAATTTTGATTTGCTATCTTGATTGATATAGTTAACTATTTTGGTTTCACCTTTGTAGCATTAAGAAAATCTTCCAACTCTAAGTTTCTTCTGAATTCTCTCTCCGTTTGTGCTCCGACCTATAACCAATACACAAGAGCATTTACTTAATGTCTTTCAAACATATTTGTTTGTTTTATTCAAGACTAGCAAAGGGGTTTGATTGTATTAACCTGAATCACAGCAACTCCACCGGAGACCTTTATGATCCTCTCATTCAATTTTACTTCTCATAATCTTGCTCTGCTTGCTGCACAAACCAAATGCCATATTACTATAAGTACGCTATCGGAAAAAAACAGTACAGATCTTGTACTTGTTCTACTCTTCCGCTACAAGTTAATAACCTCAATAAGATTCTTAATCTGTGTCACACGCTTTTGCATTGCTGTCATGTGTGCTCCCATCACCCACAATGTTTGATTTCTCCTTTGTGAGGACGACCTTTTTGTCATTACCAAGAACCTCTTTTCCAGCTTTGTCAAGTGAAAGACCAACTTCCTCAATTGCTGCAAGCACATATAGAAAAAATATGAAAAGATTAAAACCACAAAGATTATGCCTAAACACAGGGCTCAGCAATGCACACTGAGAACTTACCTCCAGTGAGAATGGTAATATCTTTATAGGTATTGGCTCTTACGCTCTCCAAATCATGGAGCTTTGAGAGCTGCAACTTTCAGTGTACCTTTAAATTAGTAAATTTTTGAAATATTCAACAACAAAATGATAAATATGATCATATATTTTGTTCCTAGATTTTTTCTAATTTTTAACAGATTTCGTGGAATGTACATTTCACAAAATTTAGAAGAAAGAAAGAATTGTGGATTGTATGTTCCACGAAGGTTTGAATAACGAGTAATTGGTAGAATATAAATTCTAAAAAATTGTAGAATAAAGTTAAAACTTCAGAATACGTCTTCTACAAAATGTTTCTATTTTTAGAATATAGTGAAAAGTGTAGAAATCATATTCCACAGTTTTAGAATGCAGTTAAAACCGTATAGTTTACAATCTACAAAAAGTGGATCATAGTGAAAGTGGTAGATTATGTATTCTAAGTTGTTTGGATATTAGTGAAAATGGTAGAATATGTATTCTACTACTCTGTATGTGGTAGAATTCAAGTTCTACTATTCGCAGAACAAGTAAAAAAATAATTTTTAAAATTCGAAAATAACAGGAAAAAAAAATATTTCCATCTCTTTTACACAAATCTCCCTTTATTCATTATCCCTCCCAAATCTCACCAAACATTAAATCATGATCACTACAATTTCTAAATCTTATAAAATCTAAACAATAAACGCAAATAAAAGATCTTACTAAATATTTTCTAAATCTTATCAAACTTAAGTCATCTAACAAACAAATATGACAATCTAAATTAAATATCAATAAATTCGATAAGCAAATCAAAATTAAATATACCCAATAACAAATTTACAAATATTTAAATTTCATATAATTTTCATCTACGTAAAAATATATATTTATTTGCGTAAACTTAGAAATGTATTAAACCATAAAATTAGTTTAATTAGAAAATGGATCCTAACAACAATAAATCACACTAACAAATATAATCTATAATCGATTCTACTATTTAATATATACTCTGCAAATATCTTGGTGGCTATATTCTAAATCTTACTAACCTAAACCATATTTCATCTATAAATACCCAAGGCAAGTTGATCGAGAAACTAGAAATTCAAATGGTTCTCCAATAGGGGATGGCATGAGACACAACTCAAGAAACTCAAAAAAAGTCATTGAGGCTGTTATGCAATCTGCTGCAAAAGGAAAAGTAAGGGAACACCTTTTGTAGAGATTTACTTATAACTTATATCTTTATACTATTTTGTCTTTTATATATATATATATATATATATATATATATATATAGTTATGCGGGACAGTTTTGTTTGCAGAAGAAACATTGACGTTTTTGCAAAATAGATACAAAATAATGGAACTTCTTGGTGACTTCATAGTTCCTCTAGATGAAGTGCGTATACATGTCTCCCTGGTAAAAAAATATTATAAAAATTTTAGTTGCATTTGTATTTCTCTCATTATTGGATATTTATCAAAGCTGCTTACAACTTACAGTGAACAAAACCTCTTGCAGGACTTGAATGGCTAAAACGTGGAGATTTCCAACCCAAAGAGTTGGAAATTTTGACACTCATGTTCTCTCAAGCTTTACTCTTTTATTTATTTATTCCATTTTAATTTGTTGTTTAGTTGTCATTTATAACTTATAAGTCTGATAACAGTTGTTCGCCTTTCACATTTGTAGTTGGTGGAGCACTTTTTCCAGTCATTGGTGAATACTTCCAATATGACACTTCACATCCGGAAGGTACTACCATTTCGTGAATTGATCTGTTTGGAAACCTTTTCAAGATGGTGGTAATTTGTTTTCGTTTACTAACTTATTTTATTGTCACCTTTGTGTGCAGTCACTCCATGACAAAAACTAATGAACTTTTAAAAGTGGTGAATTGTGATACTGTTTCATATATTTTTAATAGCTGCACGCGACCGTGATGAATGCTAGGCACATGAAAAGGTGATTCTCAATCTCAACTTCAGATTTTATGTTCAGTTAAAGAAAACAATGTTACAAGATGTTATTGTGTTTTTGAATTATTATCTCAATTGTTCATTCTCCTTCTTAATGATAGGATGCAGGAATACCAAAGGCAAGTTGATCGAGAAGCTAGAAACTCAAATGGTTCTACAATAGATTTGTAATCCTTAGAATGTAAGTAAGAAGACCTACACAATGTGGAGTCCATAAAGTTCAATGCTGGAAGATTCATCTCCTAAAGGCGAGCAAGGACTCGCGAATCTTTCAGATGTTGTTTTCTGAAATCAAGAGAGTAAGAGATGCTTCTTATTATTACTAAAGACTTTTGTTAGGTGATGAGACTCGATGATTGTTGTTTCATCAAAGACTGAGCATCATAGTTTCACCATTGTGCAAGAGAAGAAGATGAAGTTCGAAGTCAATTATCAGGGCCGTTGTTCCTTTCTTGAGGTGCCTTTTCCAAGCTCATGTGTGTTGGAATTTCAGAGACATCCATTAGGAAGCTCTGATATTGTGTTGGGATTTCTCAATCATGGCTATGAAACCAAATTGAGAACTTCACACTCGGGAATAAACTTCTGATTTATGTGTTGGAATCAGGTTGAAGAGGATTGAAACCAAGAAGGAATTTAGGAACCAATATTTGATATTTGGAGAGACTAAGCATGGATTTAAGAAGCTTATCTCTCATATCAAGTTATTCATGAGTCAACCATAAGATTGCTCAGATACCTTAATGGTTTAGAGAGAATGAGCTTAAGAGAACCGCACCAAGCTTGTCTTGGTGAGAACCGGTTTCTCTTATCTTTAACATCTTGTTTGAGACTGATTCAACTCTATTTGAGGTTTAAACTCAAGAGAAGATCAGTAAGCTAGATGATTTTAAGAAGCACTTAGCTATTTGAAAACATGACCAGGAGCTTGACTACTCATCAAGAGTGTTTTCTCATAAATCTGGACATGAATCAGTAATTAGCTAGTGTTGGTTCTTAAGATGATTCATGAAATGTCACGGTTTGGGTTAATAGCTAAATCAAGAGCATAACCAGGCTGCACTAAGGCACCTTGAACCGTCACTCAACATGAATCTTCATTGTGTTCAGAATGAAAGATAAACACAATGAACAAGAGAAAAGAAGAGAGAATAAGAGAGTGAATCAAATTGTTGTTCAATTGATTATCTTTTACAAGTGTGTTTACATCTCTTTATATAGAGAAAGCTAACAAGAAGAAGCCCTAGTTCTGATTCTAATTTCGAAATGCCTTATGGAGGGAAGGTGAATTCATTTGAATTTGAATTCACTTGAAGACAAAAGGCAGATCTGTCCAAGAAGTGAAAGTGACAGCTCCTTGTGGTCCTTGCTTGAAAGTGACAGCATGTCCTTGTGGTCCATGTTGTCCAGACCTTCTCCAACAGCTCTTTCCCTTGGCATTTCGAACTCTTACAGACATGGCCCTTCTTTGCACTTTGATAATCTCATGCTTCACAAGTCTGCTTCACAAGCCTGCTTCACAAGTCTGTTTCACAAGTCTGCTTCACACGTCTGCTTCACAAGTCTGCTTCACAAGTCTGCTTCACAAGTCTGCTTCACAAGCCTGCTTCACAAGTCTGCTTCTTCACCATGCCTTGATCCAATTACTTGCACAAGACATTGGTTGACTTATTTTCACTTCTGGAGTTGACTTTAGACTTCATAATGCCTTCATCCTTAGCTTCACTAAGTAATGATCCCATCTTTGGTTTTCTTTGTCTAACACCAGAGTGCATCCAAGGTGAGACTTCTAGGCCTTGCCATTGTGACTTCGGCCTATCCTCCTCCTTGATTGCTTCCTCTCTAATAATATGAAGGAGTCTTTTTTAAAGAAACATGCTTCTAGAATTTTCTCTGATAGGTTGCTTAATCCTTTTATGCATATATACAATGGACAAATCTGTGATTTGATTGATCAAACATAGAGAACCCTTAAGAATTGGCTTCACTAATCTAAAGTTTTGTTTCCATGTGTTTATCTTTCTTGAGTGTAAATTTTTATTGTTTATTGTGTCCATGGCAGATAAAAGATGATGCAAAGAATGGTATATATGTTGAAAACTTGACTGGGGAATACGTAGATAGCTACGAGGATGTTGCTCAGATACTGATGAAGGTATGATGTCAGCTTTACTGCAACCTAAAAGAATGAGTAATTTGCGAGAAAAGCCAAATATCTTGGAATGATTGTGTTTTAAGCCTTCACGGGTAGTCAACGGCCGTGTACTAATGGAGTATTAGTTAGATGAATTTGTTTTTGTATTCTTTTTGAGATAGTTTTATTGCTTTTTATTGTAATTTTTCTTATTGATGCCTTAATATTTAATTAAAATTCGATACTTTAATATTTGTTTATTGACACTTTTCATTTATACTTGCGTGAATTTGCAGAATGCAAATTATTCGAAAATTTTGTTAAATTCTAAAAAGCACTTCTAAAGAATGAAAAAAATGTAATGAAAAGTGTTAATAAATAAAAAATGAAAATAGAAAAAGACGATAAATAATAAGAAAAACTACAATAAAATATGATATGAATTTATATATGTCCAAAATAACGAAAGAAATATTACAATAAAAGATGATAAAGCTATTTAAAAAAAAAGCTCATCTAATTATCACACGCTGAGCACGGATCAAAATATTTAGTGTGAGAGAAAGATAGTGAGTGTCATTCATTTCCGAAATCACAATAAAATAAAGCACATGTCAAATAAAAACGGATCAAGAAAACGATCTCGAAAAAAATCATCTAACTTATAAGTTATTGACTCGTAATGTCATGACCCTATCCCAACACTATTATTAAGCCAAGAACAAAAACAATTCAAAATCAACCCCACATCTATTTTAAATCAAAAAGAAAAGCAAAAGACATGATCATGGCATTCCTTTTGCCTTTCACATTCATTTGTCTCTTCAATAATTCACAAAGCCAACTTCATTCTCTCCTTATCACGTCTCAGTATCTAAACACAACTCACATCTAATTTCTGAGAGCAAAATCATCATTTTTGAGCTCTGCAAAAGTTAGTTTCGAGTTACCATCTTGGAGGCTATTTTCCCGTCGACTCAGGCGGAATCAGATAACAAGTCTTATACCTCTGGAAAGCTCACGTTCTCTAGTTTCTGTAGCTTCTTTCCGATCTCAATTCCGAGGTATATTCTGCTCACAATCGTTCTT
Source organism: Orychophragmus violaceus (assembly GCA_030180135.1). Classification (NCBI taxonomy): domain Eukaryota; kingdom Viridiplantae; phylum Streptophyta; class Magnoliopsida; order Brassicales; family Brassicaceae; genus Orychophragmus; species Orychophragmus violaceus. The sequence goes on from CM058234.1 coordinate 26,469,727, forward strand.
TGAATATTGAGGAAAATCATTGTTTCTAAAACCGAAACTTCAAATTCAGAAACGTTCATCTGACTTTCGAGCTGATTTCCCGTTGAACTAAAAGGACCCAGACGACGATCTGCATATCAATGGAAAGCCCTGAATCTTATCTTTCCTTAGCTGTTGGTTTTGGGTTGATAGGAGGTCTGTGTAGAAAGTTATCGCCGTTTTCGTGAGACTGGTACGAATTCTGATACGTCAACTTTAACTGCAGATTGACAACTGATCCGTACGACACAGATCACGATTCTGGTACCATTGGAAAGATCTGTCTCTCATCTTTCTGTAGACACCGGTCTTGCTTCGTTTGGAGGTATGGTTTGAGAGTTATGGTCATTTGAATAAGAGCGGTCGAAACTGTTTTAAAACAGTTTTGTAGCTAATCTCGAATTCATGTTCGGATAGTGACTTTGTAGGAACGATTCCGATCGCATCTTAATGAACTAGGAGACGTTTTACATATGCCTGTATAGATCTTGCTGCAAGGAATCCACAGCAAGTTGCGGATCATCATTCGGAGGTATGATGCTCCCGAAATCGGATCTCAAAGTTGAAAGAAAACCATTTTTGTTCTAAACGCCCAAAACGCCATTTTTGTCAAACGCAGTTTTCAAACGCGATTTATTCAACCGCCTAACGCTAATCGTTTAAACAATAAATTCAGGTCACTAAAAATAGTGTTTCGGCCGCAACCGCTCTAAACGCTATTTTCCAACCGCTTCAACCGTTATTTTTCGATGACTCGAAAAAGGCTAAGGTGAGGGTGGGATTTACGTTATTTTGGTATTAGTTAGCAATATGTATTTTTACATGCTAAGTCTTGAAATAGAAATTGTTTGATTGTGTGTATGATGCTAAGTAGAAAAATTATGGTAAAAGTTAATGATTTGAACTATGATAAAAGTAAATGATAGTAAAGTATGGTATAAGTATATGATAGTAAAGTATGGTAAATGGGAATGATGGTAAAGATGTTAAAAGTTAATGATGGTAAAAGATGTTAAAAGTTAATGATAGTTCTGCGGACGATCGCGTACGTTAGCCCGTTGCAGAACTTTGTTTGTTGGACTACGGACGATCGCGTATGTAAGCCCGTTGTAGTCCATGCCGTGATGTTAGCTCTGCGGACGATCGCGTCTGTTAGCCCGTTGCAGAGCTTGTTTTATTGGACTGCGGACGATCGCGTACGTAAGCCCGTTGCAGTCCAATAGGGCCGAAAATGGGCCGATGACGGGGAGGGTCCAACCCAAAACATGAGAAAGGGGTTGGCTCCGCCGTCAGTAAAGTATATGAAAAATAAAGTAAAGAAGTAAAAAGTTAAGTAAAGAAGTGAAATGTTAAGTTAATAATGTGAAAGGTGTAAAGTATTAATAAGTGATTGTGTGGTGAAATGTGTAAAGTATGAATAAGTGATTATGTGGTGAAATGTGTAAAGTATGAATAAGTGATTGTGTGGTGAAATGTTAAGTATAATTAATTTGAGTGAAGTATGATCTATTTCTTGGTTTAATGTGTACAAATGCCTATTGTTTCCGAGTATTGAAGTTTCGTTGGTAACATCCTCACTGGGTAACTTGTTGGTTGTTGCTCACCCCCTCTTATTAAACCTTTTCAGGTGATAATCAAGTTGCAGAATAGCGGCTCAAGGTGGTATTTGTCCGGATGCTGATTTTACTGGGATTTGTATATTTTATTTATTTACTTAATAAGTATTTTTTTGTATTTTATATATAATTCGAAAAAATATTTTTATATATAAAACAATGTTATATTTTAGATGACTTGCCTTCTCCGCCAAGTAAGCGGGACGGGCGTCACAAAGTGGTATCAGAGCCTAGGTTAAAGGCCACTCTGATTCTAACTTGGAGGGTCACCTTAAGTATTTTTAATTTTTGGGAAAGGGGTTTTATGAAAGTAAAACAGCACCGGCAGTACCGCACTTGAGCAAGTAAGTTTATGAAATTGTGTTTCTTGTATAATATTTTAATAGTAATTTGTCATAATAGAATTACCTTATCCCAGCGGCAGTTGAATATGTACTCATATTTTAAACCGCTTTAAAGACGCATTTACCACAAGTTAGGATTATTAAAATCTCAAAAAAAAAAAACAGAGGATTTTAGTATCAAAGGGTCTATTAGACCTAGTAGCTCGTTATCGGTAGCATTACTGGTGGACGTCAAGAAAAAAGGCGGAAGTTTCAAGTTTCGCATCGACTACCGAAGGTTAGGCAAAGCGACCATTTAGAAGAGGATTCACGGCCGTCTATTAAGTGGGGGGGACTTAACTCAGACCACTCGACTGCAGCACAATTCGAGGACGAATTGATTCAAAGTGGGGGAGAATTGTCATGACCCTATCCCAACACTATTATTAAGCCAAGAACAAAAACAATTCAAAATCAACCCCACATCTATTTTAAATCAAAAAGAAAAGCAAAAGACATGATCATGGCATTCCTTTTGCCTTTCACATTCATTTGTCTCTTCAATAATTCACAAAGCCAACTTCATTCTCTCCTTATCACGTCTCAGTATCTAAACACAACTCACATCTAATTTCTGAGAGCAAAATCATCATTTTTGAGCTCTGCAAAAGTTAGTTTCGAGTTACCATCTTGGAGGCTATTTTCCCGTCGACTCAGGCGGAATCAGATAACAAGTCTTATACCTCTGGAAAGCTCACGTTCTCTAGTTTCTGTAGCTTCTTTCCGATCTCAATTCCGAGGTATATTCTGCTCACAATCGTTCTTTGAATATTGAGGAAAATCATTGTTTCTAAAACCGAAACTTCAAATTCAGAAACGTTCATCTGACTTTCGAGCTGATTTCCCGTTGAACTAAAAGGACCCAGACGACGATCTGCATATCAATGGAAAGCCCTGAATCTTATCTTTCCTTAGCTGTTGGTTTTGGGTTGATAGGAGGTCTGTGTAGAAAGTTATCGCCGTTTTCGTGAGACTGGTACGAATTCTGATACGTCAACTTTAACTGCAGATTGACAACTGATCCGTACGACACAGATCACGATTCTGGTACCATTGGAAAGATCTGTCTCTCATCTTTCTGTAGACACCGGTCTTGCTTCGTTTGGAGGTATGGTTTGAGAGTTATGGTCATTTGAATAAGAGCGGTCGAAACTGTTTTAAAACAGTTTTGTAGCTAATCTCGAATTCATGTTCGGATAGTGACTTTGTAGGAACGATTCCGATCGCATCTTAATGAACTAGGAGACGTTTTACATATGCCTGTATAGATCTTGCTGCAAGGAATCCACAGCAAGTTGCGGATCATCATTCGGAGGTATGATGCTCCCGAAATCGGATCTCAAAGTTGAAAGAAAACCATTTTTGTTCTAAACGCCCAAAACGCCATTTTTGTCAAACGCAGTTTTCAAACGCGATTTATTCAACCGCCTAACGCTAATCGTTTAAACAATAAATTCAGGTCACTAAAAATAGTGTTTCGGCCGCAACCGCTCTAAACGCTATTTTCCAACCGCTTCAACCGTTATTTTTCGATGACTCGAAAAAGGCTAAGGTGAGGGTGGGATTTACGTTATTTTGGTATTAGTTAGCAATATGTATTTTTACATGCTAAGTCTTGAAATAGAAATTGTTTGATTGTGTGTATGATGCTAAGTAGAAAAATTATGGTAAAAGTTAATGATTTGAACTATGATAAAAGTAAATGATAGTAAAGTATGGTATAAGTATATGATAGTAAAGTATGGTAAATGGGAATGATGGTAAAGATGTTAAAAGTTAATGATGGTAAAAGATGTTAAAAGTTAATGATAGTTCTGCGGACGATCGCGTACGTTAGCCCGTTGCAGAACTTTGTTTGTTGGACTACGGACGATCGCGTATGTAAGCCCGTTGTAGTCCATGCCGTGATGTTAGCTCTGCGGACGATCGCGTCTGTTAGCCCGTTGCAGAGCTTGTTTTATTGGACTGCGGACGATCGCGTACGTAAGCCCGTTGCAGTCCAATAGGGCCGAAAATGGGCCGATGACGGGGAGGGTCCAACCCAAAACATGAGAAAGGGGTTGGCTCCGCCGTCAGTAAAGTATATGAAAAATAAAGTAAAGAAGTAAAAAGTTAAGTAAAGAAGTGAAATGTTAAGTTAATAATGTGAAAGGTGTAAAGTATTAATAAGTGATTGTGTGGTGAAATGTGTAAAGTATGAATAAGTGATTATGTGGTGAAATGTGTAAAGTATGAATAAGTGATTGTGTGGTGAAATGTTAAGTATAATTAATTTGAGTGAAGTATGATCTATTTCTTGGTTTAATGTGTACAAATGCCTATTGTTTCCGAGTATTGAAGTTTCGTTGGTAACATCCTCACTGGGTAACTTGTTGGTTGTTGCTCACCCCCTCTTATTAAACCTTTTCAGGTGATAATCAAGTTGCAGAATAGCGGCTCAAGGTGGTATTTGTCCGGATGCTGATTTTACTGGGATTTGTATATTTTATTTATTTACTTAATAAGTATTTTTTTGTATTTTATATATAATTCGAAAAAATATTTTTATATATAAAACAATGTTATATTTTAGATGACTTGCCTTCTCCGCCAAGTAAGCGGGACGGGCGTCACACGTAACCTGTATCTTGGTAGAGATTAAGTGGGATGAGTTTTGCTGATCAAAAACAATTTTTGTGGTTCGTAGAGGGTGGATTAAGTGGGACGGGTTTGAACTTTTAATACGAGCTTCATATTTCTGATTTTTTTGTTGTTGTTTTTAAATTTAACTAATACTATTATTTTTGTAAATTTAATAAATCAAATAATCATAAAAATTGAGGTTTTAACTATAAGCTAATAAAAGAGTTGCCAAAAAGAACTATAAGCTAGTAATATACAAAATCAATATAATATGTAAAATAATAGTAACTCTTACAAATTAATATAAAATTGGAAAAGCTAAAAATATATAACTAATAAATATCTCCAACAAAAGATACAATATATAACCCATTTTTTTAACAATCATAATTTATATTTTTAAGGTACAAAATAAATAAACCATATTCAAACACCTCTAAATTAATTAAGTTGCTAAATAATGATAAAAAATTAATATAAAGGTTTGTTTTACGTAATAAAAAGCTACAACAATATATAATATAAAATATTATATGATTAAAAGAATTAAAATAAACATTACATAAAAGACGATAAAATGATCTCGAAAAAATCATATAACTAATATATGCGCTGAGCACGGATGAATATATAGTGAGAGATTGTGTCATTCATTTCTTTTTATACGGATCAAGTAAAGCACGGATCAAAAAAATATTTCAAAAAATAATAGTAACTCTTACAAATTAATATAAAATTGGAAAATCTAAAAATATATAACTAATAAATATCTCCAACACAAGATACAATATATAACCCAATTTTTTAACAATCATAATTTATATTTTTAATGTAAAAAATAAATAAACCATATTTAAACACTTCTAAATTAATTAATTTTCTAAATAATGAAAAATAATATAAAAGGTTTGTTTTACATAATAAAAAGCTACAACAATATATAATATAAAATATTATATGACTAAAAGATTAAAATAAACATTACATAAAAGGCGATAAAATGATCTCGGAAAAATCATATAACTAATATATGCGCTGAGCACGGATCAATATATAGTGAGAGATTGTGTCGTTCATTTTTTTACACCGATCAAGTAAAGCAAATTTCGAAAAAAAATCATCTAACAAAACAAAATCATCTAACTAATGCTCCACACCGACTGAATGTTAAAATATATATTGACAAGGTGTGACATTGATTTTCGAGATTATTGATCAAATAAAACAAGAATCAAGAAAATAAAATCCAAATGAGAAAATTATATAACTAATACCATGCGCTTAACGCATATCAAAATATATAATAAGAGAGTGTATCATTCATTTCCAAAAACACGGATCAAATAAAACATAAGTAAAAAAGTGATCTCGGAAAACAAACAAACAAAATCATCAAAGTAACATCATGCGCTCAGCGCAGATCAAAATTTAGTATATTTATTATTTGATTTTCAGATATAACTAGATATGTATGTCGTAGATAAAATAATTTTATATCATATTTTATAATTAGATTTATCATTAATATTAAATTTGAAAAATATCTTTAGATTAATTCAGAAGTGCTTTTGATCTTATATTCACTCTCAAAATGGTTGATTACGAATTTGTTGTTAATAAAATTAGGCTAATTACCATATTAACCTTAATTTATATTGATAATTTTAGAAATATACATAACCTTGAATAAAAAAAATAAAAAGTTATATGAAATGATAAATATGAAAATATTTATTGAAATTTTTTAATTTTATTTTTGAGATATAAATAATCTTCAATAAAAATATAAGATAATAAATATGAAACTTTTATGAATATTTTTAAATATTAATAAATATTTTTGTATTTTATATAGTAAATTCATATTATTTATATAAATTTTGAAATTATATATATATATATATATATATAAATGATAAAATACTTTAAATAAGATATTTATGTATTGATTTTATACTTAAAATAAATAATCCAATTAAATTTTATCACTATTAATTTTATTTGTAAGAAATTATAAAATCTTTATATTAACTAGGAAGTGCTTTTGGCCTTATATTCACTTTCAAAATGGTTGATTACTAATTTATCATTAATGAAATTAGGTTAATTACTATGTTAATCTTAATTATACTGGTAATTTTATTATGTATTTCAATTTTATTATGGAGATATACATAACATTTGATAAAAACGTGATGATAAATATGAATATTTATGTAGATTTATATATTTTATTTTGGAGATAATAAAAAATGAAAAACTAAGATGAGATGATAAATATGAAAATATTTATGAATATTTTAATTTTATTTTGGAGATATACATAAACTTCAATAAAAAAATAAAATAAAAATAAGATGGTAAATATGAGAACGTTTATGAATTTTTAAAAATATTAATGAATAATTTTTTTTTGCATTTTATATAGTAAATTTGTGTTAGTTATATACATTTCGTATTTATATATATAAATGATAAAATATTTTAAATAAGATATTTGTGCATTGATTTTTATACATAAAAATATATAATTACAATTTATTTTATTACTATTAATTTTGATTATAATAAACTAGAAAATATCCTATTTAATAAAATAATGTAATTATTTTAAATTTTAAATAGTCTCATATAGATTTTTAAAATATTCTTAATGTTTTAAAATGAATTTTACAATTTTTGTTTTTAGAAAATTTATGCTTGATAATATTTGTGTTCGCACAGGGTGCGAGAAAATCATACTAGTAAGATATTAAGTGAGAAGTGTTTTTAAGCTTTTATCTGTTCTCAAATTAGTTGATTAATTGATTATCTTTAATAAATTTATGTTTTTTATTATGTTAATCTTAGTTTATATTAAAAATTATTAATTATTATATTGATTATCTCCAATGTAAAGTTTTATTTTTTACTCTAAAATAAAGTGACTCTAAAATAGAGTTGGGTTTCTTTCCAATGTATCAATCTATATTTTACTCTAAAATAGAATATTCTAAGATTCCATTTTTATTTTACTACTAATACATTTTACCTATAAAATTACAATTTAATCTTATTTTTCATTCTATGCAAAACTTTCAACAAATTATAATATTACTTAAATTAAACATTTATAAAATAAAAAACAATATTATATTATTCAAAATAGTAATACATAGTTGTTTTTTTGTTTAAATATCATCATTATTGTATTTTTATAAATAATTAATTAATTAAAATTTAAATTATACCTGGAATTTTTGAAAGTTTATTCTAAAATAGATTTTAAAAGTTAAATGATATTTTTATAAATAAAAATTAAACTTTAAATATAAATTATTATTATAATTATTTATTTTAGATATAAATAAACGATTCAAAAGTTAAGGACCAATATACAAATAAAAATGTTTAACATTAAAACAGAGTGAGAAATAAGTTTACTCCAAATTTTTTCTTTGTCAACATATACTCAATATATTAAATCAAAGTTGTCCGGATCGGGTTTTCATCCAGGGGGATTAACCGTTCCGGCTAATCGTTACTTACATGGGAGAAAAAGAAATTACATGCTCTTGTCCATTTTGCAAGGGAATCGGCACGAGCATTAAGGCTCCTATGAATTAAAATTAAATCTAAATATATAAATGCTTGTCTCCAGGATTTGAAGAGTTCCTGTTCTGTCTGGAAGTTCGGCCAATCTTGGGGTTCGTTCGTCATACTGATCAGATACGAATAGTCGGCTCCGCATGTAGCGGAGATAGACACCTTTTGCATGCTTGTGCTCTTTTGTTCCTCCTTCCAAATGCATCCTTAAAAAACCATCCAAGCCCACTAGTCAAGCCATGATCAACCCAAGAGGCATCGATCTGGCATGTCGGGGGTGGAGGGGAGGTACATATGACTTGAAAGTCGGTTCTTTGTTGAGGGAGACTTCTGACTTCTTCTGCTTCTATTGGTTCTGCTTTGTTTGCATCTCTCCTGTTTTTTGCTTCCAAAATAGCTTGTTGTAGGGTTCTCATCGGAGAAATCTCCTCCCCCTCAAAGAACTTGTTGTTTCTAGCCTTCCAAATGAATCAAATGATCCATGTATAATTACACTTTTGTGGATCAAATAGATCTATATCTTTTGTCCTCCAGAAGAGGAAATCCATATTGGAAAATATAGATGTACTCAGGAAGCAACCTGGAATGGATGGAAAGTCCGAGAGAGCTCATACTTGTAAAACATGGGGCATTCAAAGAGGAGGTGTTTAATTGTTTCCTCTGGTGCGCCGCATCTAGGGCAAGTGGTATATATCCCTAGATGTTTGTATGTCAGTCTTTGCCAAGTTGTCAAACATCCCGAGAGCGCTTGCCACATGAAGTGTTTTAATTTCGTAGGGGCTTGGGTTTTCCAGACGAAACTTTTTAAACAATTTATGTTTGGCTCTATAATCTCTTGGTTGGTAATCACAATTTTTCTTCTCCTTATCAAATCATACCCATATTTGACTGTAAAGACTCCAGATTTATTATGAATCAAAGCATAGCCATCTGGTATAACATCTCGGCTAGGTCTCATCTCTAAAATAAGTGGAATATCATCGGGATGGAAAATGTCTTGGCGAACTTGAACATCTCATTCCTTTCTATCGTGTTTAATCAAAGTATGGCCTAGTAACATCAGGTCTATATATCTCGTTTCTTCCCGTCCTATGGGGGGGGGGTCGGGCATGTGTATCCGGGATCCACGGCTCCCACCATACTCTCGTGTTATACCCCGACCCAATAGTCCGTCGTAGGCCTTGCCGAAGTATTGGCTTTGCAGCCATGATGCTACGCCACCCAAATGATGGGGAATAGACCTTTCGATCTTCTAAGGGACTATGGTTATTGTAATATCTTCCTCTCAAGACATGGTCTAGGAGAGTTGGAGCAATCTCCACAGTTTCTTCGCAAGAAGGACTAAGTTCGTATCTCTCAAATCTTGAAATCCCAAACCTCCCATGTCCTGGGGAATCCAGATTTTATCCCAAGCTATCCAGTGAAGCCCCTTGCTGTCATGCTTAGAGATCCACCAGAAGTTCGAAATAGCAGTCCTAAGTTTGTCCGTTGTGTCCTTAGGGAGGAGGTATCATGACATAATATGTGTAGGTATTGCTTGTACTACGGATTTAATTTGAACTTCTTTTCCCCCTCTAGTAAGAAGTTTCGAGTTCCAATTCCTTACCCGTCCATTTAAACGATCTCTTACATAGGCGAAGACCTTTCTTTTTGACCCACTAATCTGTTCTGGGACACCTAAATACATTCCCATTCCACTTTCATTTGTGATCTCTGTCGTCCGTGTGATATCTCTGCAGGTATTCTGGTCTACTTTGTTTCCAAATACAATTGACGATTTGGCATTGTTGAGTCTTTGTCATGAAGCTTCCCCATAGACCTTTATAATCTTTGCTAACTCTGCACATAGCAGGACATCTGCTTTGCAAAAGAATTGACTATCATCGGCAAATAGGAACTGGGAGACAGAAGGACTTGCACGGGCTATTCTTAGTCATGTAATACGTTCCTACGCTTCTGATCCATTTAGGAGGGAGACTAGGGCTTCCGTGCATAGAATAAATAGGAATGGAGAGAGGGGATCGCCTTGTCTGAGCCCCCGAGTAGGCATAATCCTCCCTTTTGGTTCCCTTAGAACTTGGTAGGATACTGAAGAGACGCAAAACATTAATAGGTTAACATATTTAACCGCAAACCCCATTTTCAGTAGTACGTCTCAAGGAAATTCTATTCTACTCGGTCATATGCTTTACTCATATCCGTCTTAATGACCATAAATTTTGTACTGCACATTGTGCGAAGGGCTTGAAAATTCTCCTGTGCTAGGATTATGTTGTCAGTTATAAGCCGTCTAGCCACGAAGGCTGATTGTGTCTCTGATATCAGGTTTGGGAGAAAGGATTTCAGCCGCTTGCACATGATCTTTGAGATAATTTTGAAACTTACATTACAGAGGATGATTGGTCTAAATTTCAGCCGCTTGCATAGGATCACTCTAGAGCGAGAAATAGGTTTACAATATTTTAGAGTAGAAAATAAAGTGAGGTTCGAACAAAAAATAGAGTGGGGTTGGAGATGCTTTAAGTTTTAAAAATTGGTTGTTTATTTTAGAAATATATATAATCCTAGATAAAAAAAGACGACATAATATATTTAAAAATATTTTTGAAATACAAATTTAAATATTTATAATTAGAATTTGTGTATATAATATGATTTTATATATTAAATTCGTATTATTTATATAATTTTGAATTTAGATACATATAAATGATAAAACACTTTTAATAAGAAGTTTACATATATTGATTTTATATAAATATATAATTATAATTTAATTATAATTTACTATAATTATATGAATATGTGTTTACAAAATAAATTTAGATATTTATAGATATTATTTTAGATAATAATTTATATTGTTTTCATTAATTTTAAAATTAGATATAAATGATAGATACTTTAATTTAAAAATAAATATAATAATGTTTATAGATATGTTTTAAGTATAGTTAATATAATATTAATGTTTTACATAATATTATTGTTGTTAAATTGAGATAACGATATTTTTTAAATATTTTTATTTAATAAGATTTGTGTACGCACCACTATAATTAGTATGAAACTATTTTAATAAAATAAATTAAGATATTTATACATATTATTTTAATTTATATATATATTATTTTAGATAATAATTTATTTTATTTATATTGATTTTAAATTTAGAAATCAACGGTAAATATTTTAATATGAAATTAAATATAATATAGTTTATAGTATGTTTAGTTATAAGTATAACTAATATAACATATATGTTTTTACACTATTATTGCTGTTAAAGTGATTTAATGATATTTTTTAGTTTTCAAAATAGTTTTATTTAATAATGTTTATGCCTATAAACCATACTAATAGTTAGTAAATACATTTATGCTAACACTTTTTAACTTTTAAAACCAACAATATATATTTACTGTCAAATTTGTTTTTTTCATTCGTATATATAGTAACTAACGCATTTGTGGTACAGAAAGCTAAAACTGAAATTGACCGATTCAAGTTCCCATATAATCGCTTTTTCAGACTTGCTCTTGTAATGTAACCGTCGGATTTTTACCTTTTTGACCGCTCAAACGCTCCTTAATCCCTTTCCTTTGGAACTAAGCGATGGTGAGGACAATCAGACAAACCATCAACGACATCTACCTTTAAATATTATTCTTTTCGTTTCATTTTAAGTCTCGTTTAAGCTTTTTCACACATCTTAACAAAACAATTAAATTTTATGTTTTCTCTTTATTACTTATAAATATAACATGTTCACAATTATTATTAATCAAATAAGTACGGATAAAATTGGAAAACTTAGTTAAAAATTACATTAAAAATGTAAAACAATACTTACAATGAAACCAAAATTTAACTCTAAAACGACACTAATCTAAAACAGAAGGAGTAGATGCTGGATAAACACTCGCACCACTTTGAACATTGGATGGTGATTCTAGAGAAATGGGAACCTGTTATCTCAGCGACTTTCCCGAAGTCAACCCCATTTTGGGTTAGAATCAAAGGATTCCCACTGCATTTCTGGCAAAAAGAGCTAGTTGACAGAATCGATAGAGAGAATGGAAGGTTGGAGGACAGATAAATCACACCGACAATGGTTAGAGTTCGGGTAACAATCGATGGACTGAAACCCATATCTAAGGAAACTGTGGTGGAGTTTGCAAGTGGGGAAGAGGTTTTGGTTAACCTAGATTATGAAAGACTGTAGAATTATTGCATTGTATGTTTGAGATTGACACACGAAGCTAGAGACTACCCTGAAGGGACCCGGTTCTGTACGGAGAAGAAGCTCAATGCTACTGAGAAGAGAGATGAAGGGGGAACATGGACCAAAAAAAGAGGAGACAATGATCGCGTAGCCCTGTAAGAGAAGATTCATCTCGAAACACAGCCATGAGCAGAATTGGATTGTCCAGACAAGATGTGGGTAGAGAAACAGGAAGGAACTATAATTACAATGTGGGAAGCAACCGTGGAGAATATGGTAGAGAGCATATGATAGGAAGATGGAGTGATGCTATTGCAAATACCTTCGATTACAGACGTCGTGAAAGAATGGGGAACTCTGGATTAAGAGAGAGAGATTTCCTTCAAGAAGAAGATCACAGAGATATTAACAGAGAATATGAAGCTGATGTTAAAAAAGGTAGAGAAGGCAGGGACTATGGAAGGAATGGAAAATGTGTATCAAAGTAAAATTGAAACAGGCATGACATAATGGAGAGCTAAAGAGCCACGAAACAATAGAGTGGAACCTCAATTCGGATTTTCACCGAAGATCACATGTGGAAAGCAAAAAGGAAGATGATCGAGGATAGAGGCATGGAAACATAATAGAAGATCCAAAGAGAGGCCAGCAGAACACCTTGAATGGAGAGAATGAGGCGAAGAAATATGGGATGGCTTGAATGAACACATGTGAATGCTGGCTTGGGACAACTGGATATGACGATAAATGGAAGCCAAACTGATCAAGAAGTCACTTCGCGAGAGAGACGAGTAGTCCCAGAGAGAAATGAAGCAAACATAGATATCCAAAACCATTTTCAGATGCTAACTCGAGATGAAGTAATGATTGAGCTAAGGGAAGTGTCGTGCAAATATGCAAATCATCCAGACCCCAAAAAAAGGGAAGCAAGACTTCAAAGGATTATGGAGAATGAGAACAAAACCTCATGGAAAATACAGCAAACTCAATCTTGGAAAGTGCAAGAAGAATGGCAGAATCTCAAAGAGCTGGGATGATTTTGCGGGATGAACAGATCAATGATGTGACCAGGTTGGCAGAGGAAACACCAAGACAAATGATAGAAATGGGAGGAACTTCAAACTGTAGTGCTCACAGACTTAGAGGAACAAACAACAATATGAGGAGGAATGTATTAGCTAGCCCGAGAAACCAGTTTGCGGGAAGCGCTAGTAGAAGGCTCATTTACCAGAACCAGAATCCACCGAGAAGAAGGACTCCAAGAACTCATAGCGAGGGTGTTGAGACAGTGGAGGAAGGGCAGGAAGGGAGATCAAGAGTAAATGAAGCTGGAGCACAGAATCTGATAGAACCTCCATTGCATGGAGATCAGGAAAATGACAGACATGGAAACAACCAGAACATGGAGGATTTTTGTTCCATCCGTCGTCCGGTTCCTTAGCAACGTTGAGATGGAACTGTTGTGTGCTAGGAAACCCTGCGACAGTTCAACGGATCAAGGAACTCCGGAAGAAGTTGAAACCGGAGATTTTGTTTCTCATGGAAACCAAAAATCCAGACGAGATTGTGATTAATGAGTTACAAGATCTCAAATATCCTTCTATGTGTTTGGTTTCTCCACATAGCCCTGGTTGTGGCGGGTTAGCACTACTGTGGGACAATGATGTAGAGCTGGAAATTCTAGATAAGAATCAAAATTGTATTGAGACTAAAGTTACTTACAAAAATGAATCTTATTTCGCTTCATTTGTGTACAGAGAACCTGATAGAACAAAGAGAAATCAAGTATGGCAGAGGATAGCAGTGACTAACTGTAACAGAAACACGCCTTGGTTTCTCACGGTCGACTTTAATGATATTTTTGGAGAAAGAGAAAGAAGGTGGACCAAAGCGTGTAGAAGGTTCATACACTGATTTCAGAACATTCATATCGGAATGTGATTTACATGACCTCCGACATACTAGAAATATACGGTCATGGAGAGGAAAGCGCGGTATGCACCTTGTGTTGTGTAGGCTGGACAGAGCTATATCCAATAGAGAATGGGAAGAGAAGTTCCGATTTAGCTATTGTAGCTAGCTTACTTATGAAAGCTCTGATCACAGACCCATAATCTCGTATCTAGCTCCTCTGAGGAAGAAACGGAAACACCTTTTCAGGTATGATCGGAGCTGGAGAAACAACATGGAAGCTAAGAAGATAATAAGGCTAGCATGGACTGAGAGAAGGAACAACACAATGTTGTGCCGAATGGAAAGCTACAAAAGACATTCGGTTGAGTGGAATAGAGAGAAGCATATCAATTATCAGTAAATGATCTTACTCAAAAAGGATAATCTGAACAGAGTGATGGCGGACCCAATGGGGGAGTGAAGAAGAGGTTTTCAGATTAAACGAGGACCTCAAAAAAGCTTATAAATCGGAAGAGGAGTTTTGGAGACAACGGAGTAGGAAGATTTGGCTTAAGCTTAGCAATAAGAACTCTTCATACTTTCATGTTATAACCCGAGGAAGGAGAGCAATAAACAAAATATCAGTGATGGAAGATGATGGAGGAAGGATATCTCATCAAGAGGAAGAAATCGCTCAAGTAATTACGGAGTAATTTGAAAAGTTGTTCACAGCTGGATCCTTTGATCCTACTCAAACGGTCAAGAAAGCAATCACTAGTAGGATCACCGAAGACATGAACAAAGAGTTAATATTGAACCCGACACCTAAGGATATAAAAGAGGATTTCTTCTCTATACATGCGGATAAAGCACCAGGCCCAGACCGGTTCTCGACTAGCTTTTATCACACGACACTACAAGAAAACATCATTTTTATGACTGCACTTTTAATCGCAGAATAGTCGTTAATCGGGGTTTTACAACAAACATACGACTAAATGTAGTAGTCGCTAATCCGTAGTCGTTAAATCTCATAGTCGTATTATTAGTCGGCGAGTTACAACTATTTATACGACCAACATAGGTAATCGTAAAATAGACGTAGCATCGTCGGGAGATATAGAGACTAATATGCGACTACGATAGCGACATATGTGCGACTATAAAGGGTGTCCAGATACGGTCGGATAAATGTTGTCATCAAATGGTCGTTAAATGAGGTGACCACGGCGCGATTAATATGCGATTATATTTCATAGTCAGAAAGTAATAGTAAATATTAGCCATTATGAAGCGACTGGGTAACGACCATTTTAACTACTATCCTGCGACTAATCTGAACATCCATATACGATTATGGTAGTGATCTCGCCACGACTGTTATGTGATTGACTAGTAAAGTCACGATTTAGTTGTAGACCATGGTGACGTTTTGGCGACTCATCAGTGACACTTATACGACTGTTTAAGACTATACTAACGACTATGCAGCGACTACGCGGGACATCCATATACCATTAATTGACGATTGTTAAGTTTGCATGAAAATAAGAATTTGGTGTTGTTCCATTTGTCTAATTTACGATTTGGTAATTGGTGATACTTCAATTTGAATGATATAAGCAATGCATAAGATAATTTCTTGAAGAAAACATTGATAACCTTGTTAGTTTTGTGTTGCATCCATACACAAACGATTATCTACATGTGCAATCTCCAATATTAAGGAGTTTCGAAATCATACACCAAAAATGAAGTTCGGTAGGCAGAGCGACAAGTAACCTATGCAACAGATGGAGTTAAGTTGTACATGTTGGGGGACGACCATCTGTGTTGGCTGCTTGCCTATGAGTCTGAAGGAAGTCAAGAAAATGCGGATCAGTTTCCAGAAGATAATTTTCTACAAAGAAAGGGACTCGATCTTTTCCTTCTGCTCATTCGCAACTCGGGCGTGATCTGCTTCACGGGCAGCCTGATCTTCGATTTTACGTTGAGCTTCCTTCAATTGCTCTTGTATGGCCAAAAACCCCGAAGAGTCTTCCGGCTGCTTGCGCTTGCACCTCGAAAGAGACTCTTTCAGGCTTCCAACTCCATAAGGATTTCCTCGTCTATCCGTTACAGTAGGTTGTTATAATTAAAAACATCCGCGAAACACAATTAAATAAAAACATGACCTGACTTTATAATTGTGAATTGTGAAAATATTACTTTACCTTAAGGAAGATGTGCTCATATTCATCTAGTGAGAGTTCCCGATGTCTCGAAGCAGTACCGTTCGAAACTTTTAAAGTCTCTATATTGAGATCTAACAACTTATCGTCTACGATCTTTTTGAAAGTTGCAGCGATATCCTCTGCCTTCCGATCAACAAACGTATTGTCTGCCTTTGTATGTGTCATGGCGAATACCTCACCAATATGAACCGGTCTTCCATATTCCTCTTCCTGCAGTGTTATACCTCAAACAAGGATTATTACAGAAATTTTTAGTTGCAATGCTTCTGATATATATATATATATATATATATATATATATATATATAATAAAGGTTACTTGTCATTTCAAGCCTGATTTCTAGGTACGACTTGGGCCCTGAGAAATGGATGTGATGACCGAGACCTCCACGGTCATACATACGACAACTGGCATAGGTCTTACTTTTAGCCTTTGCTTCTTTAGTTTCCCAAACGTCGGTCATCGTTTTTCAGAGAGTCTCGCCGATCCACTTGGGTCGCTCTCGTTTAGTCCGCATAGTGATAATCATGTCTTTTAACCGTCGTTGACAGATCTCCTTGAAATATTGTTCAATTTTCCCTGTTATCAAGGGATCCCAATGGTGATTTTCTAGAATACATATAGAATAAGCAATTAAGCATAACATTAGTAAAAGCAACACAAGCAAGGTATATATGAAAGGTATAGGAGAGAAAACTGTACAGCGAACTCGAGGAAATATCTTTCTGCTTTATCACGAGGCACACAAGAACATATATAGTATGCTTTATCAAAAAAAATTGTAAATTTTTTTAATCTTCCGTACCAATTTCGATCCTCTGTCACGAGTAAACCTGAAATATGTACAAGATTGACATCCTAACCATCAGAGACTTGAACTCTTTAGATCAGCATAAGTCATAAGCAAACCAACAGACAGATTCATAAACAAACTAGACGGTTTAAAACACACCATTGCGAAAGGTATAAGACAAGAACAAAAAAAAACCATACAGAGAATATCAACAGTTGAAGAAACAGTACATGACAATATCCATACCAAGTCGTGCCTAGCATCGGTGCGGGAGAGAGTACGGTGGTAAACGTTTCCTTGTATGGCACCCATAGCAGCGCATTCAGAGCCCACAGTGTGTCTTCCTCGAGGTCTGGCAAAAGATTAAGTGATTCGTCGAGGAAGTTGTGACCTTTAAAAGATGGATATCTCTGAGCATGAGATAAGTGAACTGGCGAAGGTGGGGCGTCCTCAACATGGTCCTGGTTGTTCTGGACTTCTTTTGACACCGGCGAAGCTTCGACTTCAGGCTGATTAGTAGTCGAGTTCTGGAATAATTGTCTTGGCAGTGGATAGTCATGTACATGGGGTGTTGACGTTGACGTTTGGGGAATAGCTGGTTTTTTCTTTGGACGTTGAGTGGTCTGAGTCGGAGCATCAACGTGATTCGGGGTGAAGGTGTATCGGGATGGCAGAGGTCTCTGTGTTTTTTTCAAACCACTGGGATTGGACCTGACGGCTCTCTGAGTAAGGTTTGGAATGGTTAGTATCTTACAGTTCCTCCTCCTTTCTTTGCCTTTTGAGGCATCGTATCATGGAGAGTTTCAGAGAAGAAATTGAGAGGGTCGGTAGCAATGAAACTGAGAACCTCGAATAAGAGATTCAAATAAGAGATGCCAGTTAGAGATTAGTTGATAGGGAGGAGGATCTGCAGAAAAAAAAAATTTTGAGATGATTCGAAGGCAATTTTGGAGACGGGGAAGAACAAAATAAAATCAGGGTTTATGTTTGCGGTAAATGATGGTTTCTCGACATATAGTCGAAATTTGTTGGGTTAAGGCGCGTAATTGAAAAGTTTTGGGCTAAAAATTAGGTTTAGTTTACTGGATTAATCACGCGAAATATTTTGAAAATTTAGTCACGCTGAACAGGCGGTTGTGGTGCTTAATTAAATTGATTTTCTTATGTGTGCTTTATTATTATATATATAATTTTATAATATTTTATTAAGTAATATAATTATTATATATATAATTTTATAATATTTTATCTAGTAATAGTGTAATAGCATTAGTTAGTTAAAACTTTTGATCTTATACCCTAAACTATTTTACTCAAACGTTAAACCCTAAACCCTAAATATTGAACCCTAAACCCCAAAACCTTTGACAAGCCCATTAAACCTTAAACCCTAAATGATAAACCCTAAACCTAAACCATAAACCTTTGACACCACCATTCCTCCCCTGTTTCAAAGATAGACATGTGACTCGGTATAATTATTGTATATAAATAGATGACTATGATGAATTACTAAATAACTACTATAAACCTTAGACGAAAGATACACATACAAGAAGAATATTGAATGTTCATCACAACTTTTGACACCCCCATAGTTGGGACTTAGTGATAAGAATATATACATAATTAATACAGACTAGACCATCCAAAGGTTGCATTGCCTCCATAAATAAACTCTAGTGGTTGCTTCGAACTCTCAAATAATGAAAGCCTTTTTTATTTGTCAAAATTCCTTTTGCCTTCCATCTCTTCATTACCAAATTCGTATGGATTACCTTCCAAGTGATGTTCTTTCAAAAATCCTTCTTGACGTCATCGATGGTGAACAAGGTTTACGCTATTTTATAAGGGTGAAGACAACATACAAGGCGCTTCATAGCTTCGGACAGAGTCAATATTTCTACAAGTCGATCGATTTATATTATGGTTTTATAACTTAAATCTCTTTGATTGCCCACCTCATTGTAAACAAGATTTCGTCGAGAGGTGTCTACAATCAGGAAACCCTGCAGCTCTTCTCCTCCGAGGTATGTGTTGCTTTATCTACAGCGATCGGATGTTTGAAGGAGAGGCAATGATCAAAAGATCAGCATATAGCCGATAGGAAACATAAATATACGCGTACTCCATGCTCTTGCGTGTTTTTTATGGAGATGGTGTAGTGTTGAACAATGGATATTTCATCGATCGTGAACTTTCCACTCGGATACGTATAAAGATAACTAGAAGGGATAGGCGTGTATGGCCAGAAACGCCTTCGGCTCTGTTCTTTGAGAAGGAAGCGAGTGTAGATATCAACGGCCTTTATAGTTGCACGTGTGCTCCGATAACAACCTGGAAGGGTTGTTGGGACTTTGGTTTCAAGGGTTCAACCATGTGCGGCAGATGCTTTTGGTCCATAGAGTCGCTATTTTACTTCAGAGTCCTGCTGAAGAATTTCGAAATTTGGCCATGTTTAGATTGTTGATTATCTTTCATTTGTGTCGACTAGAATAGAATGTGTTAAACTTCGAATAATATTATATGATGTTTTCATTTATGTGCAAATTTTTATCGTAAGGAGTATATGCATTATCTTTGGGTGAAAATGGTAATACTTCCAGAGTATTTTATGACTGAATAGATGATTTTTTTTGCAAAAAAGGTGCAATGATTAAATTGAAAGGACATTTACCTAAATATTTATTTAACAATATATTCATACAAGTAACAACATGTTTTGTAATAAATTTTGAATTGCAATAAGTAATGAAGCGACATTACATATCACTACCTAGCAAATTAGATTCATTATGTACATACTTACTCCAGCAGAAGATGCACGCCAACATATGCATATTAATTAATGAATAACAATAACATAAATACTATTTAAATTTATATAAAACACAAAGGTTTGGATCCGATCTATAGATAAACATTTGTGGATGCCTTAGAAACAATACCTATCTCTAACACTCTGCAATATTATTATTTTAAATTCTCTTTGCCTCTTTCTATATTTTCTAACCAAAATCGGCAATGGATTTACTTCCTAGTGATATCCTAAAAAAAACCCTTCTTGCCGTCATTGACGATAACCAAGAGATACGCTATTTGGCTCGGATGAAAGCAACATGCACTGCGATGCAAAACGTCGTAGAAAGCTCAGACTTCTATAAGTCGGTCAATCTATACTTCTCCAACATTACTGAAGATATTTGGTGCCCACATAGGGTTATAACTAAATTGGCCAACAAATGTCTGGAATACGAAAACATGTCTGCTCTTCTCCTCAGAGGTATGTGTCTTTTTGTATATTGCGACAATTGGGTCGACCGATCGTTGACCTCCATCGACCTGATGGCTAAAGGAGAGGTTATGATCAAAATATCGGCAGATAGTGGATGGGAGACAGGGATATACGCATACTCCATGTTCATGCAGGTGTTTTATGGAGATGGAGAAGTTTTGAACCGTGGGTACATCATCGAGCGCAAATTTGCAACTCGAGTATGTGTTAAGATAACCAAGAGACAAAGGTATGGACGGTCAGACAGACGGTGTACACTGTTCAATAAGAAGCGAAAAGGATTAGATATCAAAGGGCATTACAAATGTTTGTGTGCTCCGATAAAGACTGGATTGAGTTGGTGGGACAATAGTTTCAAAGGTACAAACATTTGCGATACATGCTTTTGGACCCTTGAGTCACTATTCTTCTTCACAATCATGAGAGATAATTTTGGAATTTGGCCCCATTATCTTTTTGAAGATCCTTATTAATATATTGTTTGTTTTTTTTTTTTGACAACAAAGTAAAAGAAGAACACTAGTTTCTTATCATCCATATTGGTGGTTCTGGCCCAATATGTGTGCTTGATGACTGCCTGAGCCTCGCACTGCGTGCTAGCCTATCTGCTGTCTGATTCTGTGTGCGGGATATATGCTTGAGATCAAAGGTCGTGAATATATTGTTTGTTAATGAAGTAGATTATGTAGTTATCGACCTTTCAAATAATGAAAAATAAGCAAGTTATAAACCTACCGAATTTATTTATATTTACAAGGCAAAAGTGGAAATATTAATATAATCTAAATGGATGAAGTTGTGGTATGATAAAATCGATAATTGATGGCCATAATTTAATGAAAAATAGAGCAAGTTAACCAAACATCGTAACTCTCCTTTGCAAGATATATATATATATATATATATATATATATATATATTTAACCATGATTAGTGTTGATTTGATGGGGTCTCGTAGAGAAACACCCATAAGTGTCAGTTTCATGGTTGGTGTGAAATGTTCGTAATGGTTTTAAGATAGTTTGAGAAATTAAATTATGATTTTGCAATCTTTCTAGATATCTGATTTTTTTTTTAGTATATACAAACTTATCAAGTTAAGGAAATTAAATAATGTCAGTTGAGAGGAACATTTAATATTCTTCGTGTCTCTCATTTAATGTGTAAGCAATAAGCACAAACCTACCAAATGAAACATTCAAAACAAGATAAGAGGGTGGCTGCAACATATTAGGAAGTTTATCTAGAATATGGATTTTTGAATCGTCGTTATTGACATTGAGAAGTGTTATTCGAAACCAAATTTAACTAAACCAAATCGTCATTATTAAAAAAAAGTACCATTAGCGGTTGTGGCCTAAATAGTTTTGTCTAAACCAAGGGTTGTGAGTTCTAATTTTTACACCTTTTACTATTACTAATTCAAAGGTTTTCTTTTAGTGCTTCACACCTTTTACTCACCAATTTGATAAACTATTTAATATTAAAACCTAGACGCTTCATTTTCTTACCGCTTACTGAGAGAGAAAAAAAAACTTCTTTTCAAGCTAATTTCTGCGAAAATTTCTCCGTTTCTCAACCATCGCTCCACAGACTTTCAGAAAAATTTCTCAAATCAACAACTTCATTCCTTGCTTTGGGACCTAAAAGTTCTTCTTTTGCGTGTTTGGATGTGTGCTTCATCCATTGGATCCAAATTATTTGGTCGATGAGGAGGTAATATTTCTTTTACTCTATAATATGTTTTATTTATTGGGTCATTGCATGTTTTATTAAGGTATTCGTTTATTGATTTAGGATATGAAAATAGAGGCAATTGTTTCTGCCTCTTTCATTGAGAAATTCTGTTTCTCTACATGGAGTGAGGGTTGTTGGTTTAAACTTGCGAATTCTCGAGTTGTACAAGCACCGGAATATGTGTCATTGACCCCTCACGATTTCAAGCTCATATTCAGGTTAAACACATCTTTCTGCCTCACTTATGATAATCTTCCGGAATTTCATTTATGCAATTTGAATCGTTTCCGGATATATTAGATGGGAGAGTCTGTGATGAATACCTTATAAGTAACTTTTAGTCTATACAGTTGTTTCCTTTATCGGATTATATTAATCATGTTATTTGCATGTGTGGTAGACATTATATTTTTAACGGGAATTCGGCCATAAAAATCCCCAACTTTGCAGGAATTGCCAATTGAGACACCAACTTTTTGTGTGGCCAAAAAAACACTAGACAATTCATTGACTTCCGTTAAAAACTAAAACTTTAGGTTGACTTGCCATTAAAGCACACCGTTAACTTTTTTAACGGAAAATTAAACACCATTAACCTCACCGTTTATTATTATCGTTAATGAAAAACGACGTCGTTTTTCTATTAAAAAAAATTCTGCCATAAAAATCCCTAACTTTGCAGGAATGGTCAATTGAAACACCAACTTTTTGTGTGGCCAAAAAAATACCAGGCGACTTCTGTTAAAAACCCAAACTTTAGGTTGACTTGCCATTAAAGCACACCGTTAACTTTTTTAACGGAATTAAACACCATTAACCTCACCGTTTATTATTATTAAAACGACGTCGTTTTCTATTAAAAAAATATAAAATCGATCCAGCCGTGGATCGAACTTGAGACATGAGGCAAGAGTATACAGAACTTTACCATTGTGCTATTGTTCATCGTCGGTAATATATGAAACACATTTCATTATATCACCTATTAATAAGTCTTCCGGGATCAATTACAATTACTAAATCAGCCATGGCATCTGCATCTTCTTCGTCTCCGATGAATCGTTTAGCTTACACTCTTGAATGGTGAGGCTCGTCTCAGTGAATCCAGCATTGACAAAGCTAGATCGAGCAGAGAATCTGATGAAGAACTCCATGAATCATCTAGCTAAAGAGTTTTACAGAATTCTCAAGTCAAATCGACGGTATCTCGATCCATAATCCGTCTCCGTTCGTTCTCGTAACTCTGCAAGAAACGTCTCTAATTCAGACTCAGAGGGCGAATTTGAGAATCATATGCCATGGCTGATTTAGTAATTGTAATTGATCCCGGAAGACTTATTAATATGTGATATAATGAAATGTGTTTCAAATATTACTGACGATGAACAATAGCACAATGGTAAAGTTCTGTATACTCTTGCCTCATGTCTCGAGTTCGATCCACGGCTGGATCGATTTTATATTTTTTTTAATAGAAAAACGACGTCATTTTAATAATAATAAACGGTGAGGTTAATGGTGTTTAATTTTCCGTTAAAAAAAGTTAACGGTGTGCTTTAATGGCAAGTCAACCTAAAGTTTGGGTTTTTAACAGAAGTCAATGAATTGTCTGGTGTTTTTTTGGCCACACAAAAAGTTGGTGTTTCAATTGACCATTCCTGCAAAGTTGGAGATTTTTATGGCAGAATTTTTTTAATAGAAAAACGACGTCGTTTTTCATTAACGATAATAATAAACGGTGAGGTTAATGGTGTTTAATTTTCCGTTAAAAAAAGTTAACGGTGTGCTTTAATGGCAAGTCAACCTAAAGTTTGGGTTTTTCACGGAAGTCAATGAATTGTCTAGTGTTTTTTTGGCCACACAAAAAGTTGGTGTCTCAATTGGCAATTCCTACAAAATTGGGGATTTTTATGGCCGAATTCCCTATTTTTAACTAAATAGATTAAGGTATAGTTTTCTAAAATATTTTATTTTTCTATTATAGATGTTCTTGGTGTTGTTACACTTTTTGGAAACCTTGAACCTCATTGGAGAGGCCGACCAAAGCTGCAGTTTACAATTTGCGACCAAAGGTTAGTTAAACAAATGCATATATAATCTTCCCCACATATGTTTTATTGTTTGTCTCTGATAAAAGAAAATGAAAATACATTTTTCTAGCCTCCAGAGTCTTCGGTGTTTATTTCTCGGGGAAAATGCTAAGGAACTAGTAAAAAGGTTTTGGAAGGATGCTTATAGACATTTATTTGTGATTCTCCGATACTTCTACAGAAAGCACGAAATGGGTATGATTAGAAATTCAATTTAGTTTATTTCAGAATGATCTCATGGTGTATTACATGTCTGGGTTAGGATTGATGATACTTTTGATTTATATATTTTTTTAAATGTTAATGGTGTTTGTGTGTAAAATTTATTTAATTAGGTGTAACTTGGCTCAAAGGAAAAGAAGAGATGTCAACGATTATGTACGATCAAACCAATAATCCGGACTTTAATGGTTTTCTCAACATGTTTTGGTCATAAACCAAATGCGACTCATTATGTAATATGTTTTATTTGTTTCCGGAATTCATACATGTTTTCTTTTTTTGTAGCTTTCCAAATCTGGTACCTGACCAATATCCTGAAGAAATTATGCCCTGGTTAAATATCTTCTAAATTATGTATTTATTTTAGAAGACCT
Organism: Orychophragmus violaceus; assembly: GCA_030180135.1. Lineage (NCBI taxonomy): Eukaryota > Viridiplantae > Streptophyta > Magnoliopsida > Brassicales > Brassicaceae > Orychophragmus > Orychophragmus violaceus. The sequence goes on from CM058234.1 coordinate 26,494,815, forward strand.
TATTAAACTTTGTTATTTTTGGGTTAGATGTTATGTTGATCGTCTTCATGTTTCTTTTAAAAACACATTTGTTGTTAATGTTTACAACTTTTATGTCCACTATATATCATAATCTCCTTTTTATTACATTATTTAAATAGCATATATAGAAACCCTGATCAATTTGGTTATTGTTAAATTCAAATATCAAATTGTATATTTCATTTGTGATACGACAGTAAAAGTTTTTGCACATTTAAAGTTTGCATTCAAAACACATTGTATGCATGGACTCCAGAAGACCAAACTATCTCATATTATTATTACTAAATCCAAAAATACTATATGATACGACTCATACCCGACTACTTTGCGACACTAATAATGAGTTGAATATTACTCGTATCAATAGCGACAAATAAACGACTTGGTTACTACTATCCGAAGTAGCGAATTAGTCGCCCATGTACTGATCAATTCGCGATTGTTCTACGACTCTTAACATCAGACGCAAAATAGTCGCCATATCACCGACTAGCCTGCGACTATTATTTCCGGTCTCGACAATGGTCGTTAATCAGTCGTAAATCGACGACTACATCGGCGATAATCATTTTTGGTCGTATATAAGCGACTAATACACGTCCATATATCCGTTGTTTCAAAATACTAGCTATATTTTCCTCTAATAGTGGCCAAATGTTACGACTACAAGTATAGTCGCAAGGTCCACTCGCAAAAACGATGTTTTCTTGTATTTCAAAATGGGAAGTGGTCAAAGCTAAGGTTACTGCGGAGATTACAGATTTTTTCCAGACAAGGATTCTACTGGATAATATCAACCAATCTCACATTAGACTGGTCCCGAAGGGTAGAAGTCCGAAAGGGATGAAGGACTACAGACCTTTAGCTCTTTGCAATGTATACTACAAAGCTTTCTCGAAGATCCTGACAAAGAGGATTAAGAAGCTGCTGAACCTACTAGTTTTGGAGAACCAATCATATTTTATACCGGGAAGAGTGATCACGGAAAACGTTCTGATCACTCATGAGATGCACCATTCCCTGAAAAGATCAAAAGCGTTCAAGAGATGTACGATGGCTGTGAAAACACACATGAGCAAGGCAAACGATAGATTGGACTGGAGATTCATCGAAGATGTACTTACAGAATTTGGTTTCCACATGAGGTTCGTGGAATGGATTATGCAATGTATCTCCACTGTTACCTTCTCAATGTTCATTAATCGCGAAGCAAAGGGAGAGATAGTACCGCAAATAGGCATCAGGAAAGGAGACTCTCTCTCACCTTTCATCTTTATTCTTTGTAGTGAGGTGCTGTCAGAGTTTTGTACTCAGTACCAACGGAGTGGGAACTTATTGGAATTCAATTTCAAAGGGAGTTCTGAGAGTCAACCATATCCTCTTTGCGGACGACACCATGTTTTTCAAAAAAATAGTTTTGAATTGCTGCAACCACTTGAAGAGGATTCTCCTTGAGTATGAACTAGCATCGGGTCAAGCGATAAATAGAGCAAAGTCGGCAATATCTTTCTCTGCGAAGACTCCCTTGGATATAAGAAATAGAGTAAAGAGTTGTTTGGATATAGAGAAGGAAGGAGGATCTAGAAAGTATTTGAGACTGTTGGAACTATTCGAAAGAAGGAAAATAGACTTATTCACTGCCATTGTGGACATGATTACGCAAAAATCAGTAAGTTGGGCGACTAGACGACTATCAACATGCAGCAAACTAATACTTCTCAAGGCAGTATTATTGGCGATTCCCACTTATACCATGATGAGCTTTAAAATCCCGAAAGTCTGTGTAAAAGGATTCAATCGAAAATAACTAGATTTTGGTGGAACTCTAATCCGAAAAAGAAAAGCATGTGCTGGATAGCTTGGGAGAAAATGACGAAGTCAAAACGGGATGGAGGTATAGGATTTAGAGACACCGAAGCTCTAAATGATGCACTCCTTGCAGAAACTAGCTGGCGGATCTTGAACAACCCTGATTGCTTACTGTCAAGAATCCTACGGGGTAGATACCGCAATAAAGCTGATTTCCTAAACGTTGAAGTAAGAGCATCTATCTCACATGGATGAAGAGGAGTACTAATAGGGAGAGATCTCATAAAGAAGGGGCTGAGCTACATTCTGGGCGATGGGAAGGAGGCAAGAATTTGGGACGATCCGTGGATCAACCTAGACAAACCTGAGGTGATTTATGGACCAGCCACAGAACTGACAAAAGATTGGACTGTTTCGGAGATGTTTATGGGGAGACCAACGAATGAAACATTACTCTAATTAATTACTTGTTTCCAGAAAGAATGGAAGACATATTGAGTTTACAACCAAGCAAAATGGGAGCTAAGGATAAATTATTCTGGCTAGATGGAAAATTTAGGCAGTATTCAACAAAAGAGGGTTACTACAAAGCACTGGATGAAGAGGTCGAAAACAGAACAACGGGGATTCACGAGGAGTCCTTTGAATGGAACAAAAACATTAGGAAGCTAAGGATCTCACCAAAGATCCAGCTATTTCTATGGAAACCCAAGAAGATGGCAGTTCATGTGGAAGATAATCTGCTGAGGCGACAAGTTATAATGGACAGTAGCTGCCCGAGATGTGGCGAGTGTGAAAATGAGATCATGCTCTGTTGCACTGCTCTTATGCGGTGGATATATGGGCTGTGACACCTTTCAAAAATACAATAAGAATCTACCAATGGGAAGATTTTGAAGACAACTTTAAGCGAACACGGGAGTTACGAGTACTTCCTCCGATTGGGAACAATAGAGACACACTGTTTGCTTTTCTGTGTTGGAACATTTGGATCAGCAGAAACAATTTGGAGTTTGAAGGTGGACGAATTGAGCCGAGGGAGATTTGCACAAAAGCAGTGGCGGAAGCACGGGAATGGACCTTGGCACAGGAAGTAGAGAGGAATGAGATAGCAACTGAGGAGAAGATAAGAGTGGAATATTTCTGAAACATGGATTGGCGAGAGGAAGCGACGACACTGATCTGTACGGATGTTGAGTGAGATGCACAGTTAAAGAGAGCGGGGCTGGGTTGGATTGTAAAGAGAAGAGATGGCAGGACACAAGCGACATGATACACCGGGAAGGAAAATGCAAGGTCAAGTTTGATGGTCGTGACTTTGGCTTGCTTGAAAGCTTTGAAACACACAAGGGCGATCAATTGCAACAAGGTGACGATATCTTCAGATTCTCTTAACCTAATCCGCGTCCTAACCAAGAAAGAATATCCTTTGGAAATCTATGGAATTATCAAGGACATTAAAATTATGACCAACGAGATAAGCTTTGTACGCTTTGAGTATGTTCCAACGAAGGAAAGTATGGAAGCTGGTGCTTTAGCAAAACTAGCTTGAAACATTTTTAATAGCGAGTATGTTGTACGGAATGGAACCTGATTTTAGGAAGTTATGAATGAAATATTTCAGTAAAAAAAAACATTTGTGGGTTTTACGTTCGCTCACACGGTTTATGGATCCACTTTCGTTTATGAAACCAGTTTGTTATTATGAGAGGCTCGTAAAACTTATTTTACTGTTCCTATAATCATCATTTGACTTTTCGTGTTTGTCATCACTCATTTGATACTGTGAATTATTTATGGGTAGGTCATCAATCGTTTAACTATTTTAGTTCAAACATGCTTAACTACGGAGTTTTCATTGAATAAGTAATCGAAAAGATAAATGCATTATGGCGGACGTACGTGACGACAAACGGAGTCACATGTCCCAACTAAATTTTTATTTTCTTTAAGTAGTTATATAATAATGTTTTCAAGCTAACTCAAATTTAGTGATAATACCCCGACTAAATCAAATTTTATGATATTGCTCCGGTTAAAAAAATTCCTAAATCTACAATTGAATGCACTTTGTTGACATATGTAACCTAATAAAAAAAAATTTAAGTATATCCGCATATACCAAAAATCTTACAATCACTTATTTATAGAACGTAACATTCTCGTTACGTTCTATGAATAAGTGATTGTTATGATACCATTTGTACTATCGTGATTGTTACCATTCCTAGGCCACACGCCAAATCACTAGGCCCATGGGCCCACATTTTTCTGATGACCGTTTATTTATTTGGGAAGTTCATAAGAAAGACCTATTTTACTGTCCCTATAATTAGCATCCGGTTTTTCCTCATGTTTTGTTCTCACTCACATTTGGTGATGTTGTGATGGGTTTTAGTTAAAGGATTAGCCCTAACCCTATATAAAAATTTATAACTCTAACCCTTTAATTTATAACAAGATTAAAAAAGAATCGGGTTATAATAAATTCTAAGGGTTAACAGGGTTAAGTTAACCTTATATCATACAATTTTTTTATTAACCATACAATCTCTTATATAAAATCTACAAATAAATTTAATTATATTTTTTCTTTTAAAAAGGTAAAATCTTTGTTTCTATAAAAACACAAAATTTTATTTTTCCACCAAAAACATAAAATCAAGTTTTTCCGCCAAAAACTACAAAACTACAAAATCAGGTTTTCCTATCAAAACCGTGAAATCGAGCTTTTCCGAGAAACCATAAAATCAGGGTTTCCCGTCAAAACCATAAATTAGGTCTTCCCTACAAAGTTCTTCATAAAAAAGTGACTGAAAAAATAAATGCATTTTAGTGATATATATAATCAATTAGTTTTTTAAAAAATCTCTTCGAATATACCACAAAAAGTTATAAAATTCATTCAAATTTGGATTTTTTTTATAAGAGTTTCTGATTTTACTTTTACATTGATACTAATTTTACTTGTTATGAGTTGTTCTTTTGTGCGTCTAGCAACTGCATCTAGATGTGGTTACGAGAAGTTGTTCTTTTATTGGTACTTAATAAATGTGTCCATGTGTAAAATCAAATGTACTTAGAAAATGCATTCAAAATAATAAGAAATTTTGGACGCATTTGAAAGTAGAGTTGAGACGCACCAAAATGCATCTCCATTACCAAAAATCTAAAATACCCTAATTTACTATTACAATTAAAATCATGTTATATTGTAAATAAATTATTGTTTTCATCGAACAAATAAAAAACAGAGTTTCTTCACCAATCGCGTTTTTTGTTAAAATCGCGGGGTTTTCGTCAAAATCACAGTTTTTTGCCAAAATTGTGTTTTCGCTAAAATTACGTTTTCGCCAAAATTACGGTTTTCGTCAAATCGATGTTTTTGCCGATATCGCGATTTTTCATCAAAATTGTGGTTTTTGCCTAAATCGAGGCTTTTCACCAAATCCGCATTTTTCGCCAAAATAGTGTTTCGTCAAAGTCATGGTTTTTTCCAAAATTGTAAAATCACGTATTCCACCAAAACCGCAAAATAGCGGTTCTCCGCCAAAACCCCAAATTCATGGTTTTCGACTAAGACCAAAAATCGTGATTTCCCGCCAAAACTGCAAAATTGTGATTCGCCCCTCCCCCCCCCCCCCCCAAAAAAAAATTGCAAAAAATACAGTTGCTGCTAAAAACAGCGGTTTCACGTCAAAACCAAAATAATGTTTCTCCGCAAAATCGCATTTTCCTGTCAAAACCGCAAAATAACGGTTTGGCCAAAACCAAAAATATTGGTTTTTCACCAAAGGCGAAAATACTAGTTTTCTGTAAAATATAAATCCTCAAAATATTTTTCCCCGCCTAAACGGCAAACTAATGGTTTTTCGTCAAAACTGCAAAAATAATCTTTCTCGCTGAAACTGCAAAATTGTGTTTTTTGCCAAAACCACAAAATAACGTTTTTCGCCAAAACCGCAAATCGCATGTCCGCCAAAACCGCAAAATACTAATTTTCCTCAAAATAGTGGATTTTGCCAAAACCGCAAAATTTAATATTTTCTCGCCAAAACGAAAAAAAAATGTTAACACAAATCATGTCATTTTAGTGTTTTAGTGGATTTCGCCAAAAACACAAAATTGTATAAATCTAAAATACCTTCATTTACAAAAAATAACATTTTTCGCCAAAAACATAAAATAATGTTTTGCCGTCAAAATCACGTTTTTGCCAAAACAATTGTTAACACAAATCATCTCATATTATTAACGAAAAATAAAATGCATCCAACTAATATATATAAACACACAAATAGACATAACTGCATCCAGATAAAGTTTTAAAATATGGTTATCAAATACACAAAAAACAATATCTAGATGCAACGTCTCAGGACACACACGACGAAGGTTCGCCCTAAGTTTCTTTCTCTCTGACACAAAGTTTGAGGCGTCGCGTCTTCTTCGATTTCAACCGTCGTGCGCTCCTCGGTGGTCGGCGTCCATGGCCGGCGCCGGGGAGGGGCTCCTTTTCGTTCATATGTTGTCTTCGGTGCTCCTATCCTCACTGCCGTTGTCTTCTTCATGTGGCTCCACCCCCTGTTTTCTCAGCTTAGAGGCATAGTCCGGCCCCGAGGAGTTCTGGTGTTGGCGTTCATCATGTTTATAGTGACAGATGCGTCGTCGATCTTGTATTTGCAGGTCGGGAGTCGTTGTGTCGAAGTCTCCCAGATCTATGTGGTGGTGCTGGTTCTGCTCTGTTTTGCTGTGTGTTATCGGGTTTTACGGCGGTTCTCCGGTGGTTCTAGGCCATTCGTGGTCTATCTCTTCTTGGTTCGAGTTTCTCTCGGTCATTTTCCAGCTGATTAAATGTTGGGTTGGTGGGTGAGGTTACGGATTGCGGGTTAGGCTGGTTAGGTAGCGGTTTTATTTGGTGAGTTTGAGGTTGTGGTTTTAACTTTCTGTGAGTTATATGTTGGTCATGGACTAGCAGGGTTTGGTTAGTTTAGCTTTGAGGTCCCTTGGTTAGATCTTGGTCTCTGGTTTCAGTTTTAGTGGATTGGGTTTGCTTCAAAGTTTTTCTTAGCTCTGCGATTCCTGATAGGGTCTAAGTTTTAATCTTATTCTACTGCAAGTGCACAGTTATGCTATTGTAGTATTTAGGGTATCAAATCCATACGGAGTCTAGACTCTTGCGATAGATTATAGAATTTCAGGTTAAGCTAGGTAGAAGCGGTAGAAAGCAGTAAATCAAAATAGAAAGCAAGTAAACGGTTTGTAAATCATAAGACGAAGACGTCAGGTCAAGGGAGTTCTCAGGAAATCAGGAACACAGAAAATCAATCAATCGGGATCTAATTAAGAACTATTCTAGAACTGGAATCACGGAAGTATAAGAAGCCAACTTTCGTTGTGAATCCTATCTATGTCTAACAACCTAGCAAGCCAACTTTCGTTGCGAATTCTAGAGTTCTAAACAAGCATTAATCTCAAGTTCTTTCATTCACAATTCCTCTAAACCAAATTTCTTTGCGAGTAGATCAAATTGCTCATCTAGGTTCTTTCTAACTAATTAACCAACTGTCGTAGTGGAAATCAACCTAACATCATAAATCTGGGTAGCTACTTCAGATTAAGCATTAAGAACAACCCTAGATGAAGAACTAACAGATATGAATCCCTACAAATCGATTAACCTATAATTCCATGAAATCCCTAATGAGAATCCCTAAACCTAACAGGTAAACTACTCAGACATGATAATCATAACAAAAGACATGATGAATAGAATACTGAATATAAAACAGAATAAGAAACAGGGGTTCGAAATCTTCTCTCTGTCGAGTATCTGATCAGCCCCTAAAAATATCTGAATGTAAAATAAAGCGTAGCCTAAACAATGGCTTAAAACCCTAATATATAAGTCTAAACACGTTTTTGGGCCTTTTTGCAAGTCTGTGAAGTTTCTGGGCAAAAACTGTAATTTCTCCAAAATGCAGATTTTTGGGCGCAGAACCCTGGAATCACCTTGCATCGACCGATGCACGTACTGCATCGACCGATGCAGGGCGATTTCGCAGCCAGTGAACTCTGTGAGATCTCTAAACAGTGCAGAATTGACCCAAATGCTTCCAAAACGTCCAATTAGGCTTCAAATGTCCTTAAACCTGTAAAACACCTGAAAAGACTCCAAAACATAATAAAAGACTCGATAAATAAGACATATACCATGGCTAAAATCCCTAAAATCCATGGTATATCAACTCCCCCCACACTTAGCTTTTGCTTGCCCTCAAGCAAACAGAAGACCAAGATCAGGAGAAGAAGTTTGAAAACTTCAGAAACTCGTTTCATCGTAGAAGCACCACACTCAGATTAGCCTTAGTAAGCCACATGAAAATGAACCTGCAAACATCAAGACCAACATGTACTTCCCCCACACTTAGCAACTGTCCTGAGTAAACTCCACAATCACATTCAGAGCATCCAAATTCACCATATTGACTTCTATAAGCTATTAAGTGCGGTCTCACCTATGGGGTATCGATCAAAGAACACATGGACTCTTACTCTGTTAGCATCTGACCACTCAACTGTTGCTTGGTTCCTTTCTTCTCTTTTCCCTTCCTTAGCACTGATTTTTCCCCACTGGGTATCATTTTATTTTTTCTATCAGTGCTCTTCCCTTACTGGGGCATACTTTGGACATGTTTCCATGGATGCACAGGAGGTAATAGGGGTCTCTACCACTCCCGCGACCACTTCGAAGCTACTACCTTATCCTCAGTTTATCTCTTTTTTTCAAAGAAGGAGAGAAGGGAATCATAATCAGATAGGTTTACAAGATGTGCCAGAACCAACAGAGGAATCCGACTCAAAGTATACCAAGCCCATAGGAGAGAAAATTAAGTCAAGTTAAAGGTGAAGTCAAGTAATGTATTTTCTGAATACCTGAAGTGATATGGGTGTCCTAAGTAGGCTGGTCTGTGTTGGATTTTCTAATAGTCATAGATCATCTGCAAGTCATCCAATGGTCACTTAAGTTCCTGCAAGTGTGGTAATCTCCTCAAAAAGTCCTTGTTTCCTACTCAATTTGACTCAATAAAATAAATTTGGATTGACTCTAAGAAAACAAAAGCGTGCGTCAGTAGCTACCTCCCCCACACTTGAACTACACTGTCCCCAGTGTAATAAAAGCATGAGCTTGGTGAAAACAGATAATCAAATTGAAAAGAGTGAAAAATCCAGAGTTACGTACCTCTCGTCGCACTGTGTCGATCGATGCTCAGGACTGCATCGATCGACGCAAATCGCATTTGCTCAATTCATTCGTGTTCGCTTTGTGTCGATCGACACACAGGACCGTGTCGATCGATGCTAGGCGATTTTTGACCTGTTCTCTCGTCTGAAAACACCAAAACGAAAAATCAAAGTAACAAACACCTAAAAATGAAAAATAAAGGCGAAAATTGACTCTATAGTGGGTTGCCTCCCACTCAGGGCTTGTTTTTAGTAATTAGCTTGACTATGGGATAGAGATTAGACTCATGGCGGTTTCAACAGATACTTTGAGTGTCTCTGTGAATGTCTCCTCATCCAAGGTGGTGTATATGCTGTCAGATCATGAGATTTTCCAAGGAACGAAGGAGTAGAACCAGGGCGGGAGTGAAGCTTGGGTGTTATTCTGCGTTTTCCTGCATTCAAAGCAATGCGGTTAGGAGGTTTAAGCTTAAATGATTTGTGCCTTACCTTTGGTGGAAATGAGATGTCTGGAGCTTTCTGCTTATGAGCAGTTGCAGGCACTGAAGATGTTAGAGCAGGTTCAAGAGGAACCGCCATCTTCTCTTCTCCAACAGGAATCTCTGGTTCCACTTCCACACTTAAGCTTTGTCCATCAATGGTGGCTCTCTGCTTCCTGTCCATCTTGAACTGCAATGGCTTATCTCCCAGTTGGAGATCAATCAGTCCATGTTGCACATTTATCACAGCTCCAGCAGTAGCTAGGAAAGATCTTCCAAGCAGAGTAGGATCATCTGGCTCAATCTCATACTTCAGCACCACAAAGTCTGTCGGAATCAAGTAGTTTCCAACTCTGATATGTATGTTCACAAGAACTCCTTCTGGATATCTCTTTGATCGATCAGCTAGGATAAGAGAGATCCTAGTACGATGGAAATCCATCAGTCCCAATCTCTTAGCCACAGAGTATGGCATGAGATTCACACAGGATCCTAAGTCACACAGAGAACGCTTGAATCTGTCCTTAGAGATGGAACAGTCGAGCACAAAGGCTTCTGGGTCTGGTATCTTCTCTGTAATCTGAATCAGCTTCTTTTCCATCACTTTCATGCAGTTAGCCACTTCTAGCTCCTGTTTAAACAGTTTAGGAACCTTAGGATACGGTACAGAGGGCTTATAGACTCGTTCTAGGACTGTTGCAGGTTTCTGGTCCCGTTTGGGATATGTGTCGACCGATGCACGATGTGTGTCGATCGACACAATGCGATTATATTCAATTTCATCAGACGTATCGGGACTGTGTCGATCGATGCACAAGTTGTGTCGATCGATGCTTGTCTCAGACAGACAGAATTCACCCAGAAAATCCGAGATTATGCTCTCTTCTTCTTCCAGCAAGTCAATCCCATCTCTTATGGTCACAACATTAACGTATTGCTTCTGTTCAGCTTTCCCAGTTTCATTTTGCCTTTGTATAGCTCCAGCAGTCTGTTGAACTTGGACATCTAGCTTCTTCACATGTGTGCTCAAAGATTCAAACTTCCCATTCAGATCTTCATACAATGCATCTATCTTTGAGTTGTAGAACACAGTGATCTGTTGTTTTCCCTCAAGAAACTGCTCCATCATGGCTTCCAATCTGCTCTTATGTGTAGGTGCAGGCGGTGCTTGGTAAGAAGAAACACCATAGTTCCTCGAGAAGGAGTTACTATGTTGCTGGAAGGGTTCCTGAAGAGCAGATTCCTGACTGTTGAATCCATTCCCTCCAACGTAGTCGATAGCTTCTTGCGCATACTTTCCAAGTAGAAGACTATGCAGAGAGTCAACTTTGTTCTTCAGCCCAGCTATTTGCGAGCTGTCAATCCCTGAGCTGAAAAAACCATTCTGATACATCATCCTTACGGATCTCTTAGTCTTTTTGGTGATTCCGCGAGATGTGTCGACCGATGCAAGAAGAGCGTCGATCGATGCAATGCGAAATCTATGTCGATCGACACACAGGACCGTGTCGATCGATGTAGTGCGAATCGGGCGTACCTGAAACGCAAGAAAATAGAAAAAAAAAATTAGTAACCAAAAACAAAAACGAAAAACCTAGTCTAAACCCTAAGTTCAAATCTATTGAAGACTCAAAAGAGTCCCCGGCAACGGCGCCAAAAACTTGATAGAGTCAAAGTTTTAATCATATTCTACTACAAGTGCACTGTTATGCTATTGTAGTATTTAGGGTATCGAATCCACATGGAGTCTAGACTCTTGCGATAGATTATAGAATTTCAGGTTAAGCTAGGTAGAAGCGGTAGAAAGCATTAAATCAAAATAGAAAGCAAGTAAACGGTTTGTAAATCAGAAGGCGAAGGCGTCAGGTCAAGGGAGTTCTCGGGAAATCAGGAACACATGCAATCAATCAATCGCGATCTAATTAAGAACTGTTCTAGAACTGGAATCACGGAAGTATAAGAAGCCAACTTTCGTTGTGAATCCTATATATGTCTAACAACCTAGCAAGCCAACTTTCGTTGCGAATTCTAGAGTTCTAGACAAGCATTAATCTCAAGTTCTTTCATTCACAATTCCTCTAAACCATATTTCTTTGCGAGTAGATCAAATTGCTCATCTAGGTTCTTTCTATCTAATTAACCAACTGTCGTTGTGGAAATCAACCTAACATCATAAATCTGGGTAGCTACTTCAGATTAAGCATTAAGAACAACTCAAGATGAAGAACTAACAGATATGAATCCCTACAGATCGATTAACCTATAATTTCATGAAATCCCTAATGAGAATCCCTAAACCTAACAGGTAAACTACTCAGACATGACAATCATAACAAAAGACATGATGAATAGAATACTGAATATAAAACAGAATAAGAAACAGGGGTTCGAAATCTTCTCTCTGTCGAGTATATGATCAGCCCCTAAAAATCTCTGAATGTAAAATAAAGCGTAGCCTAAACAATGGCTTAAAACCCTAATATATAAGTCTAAACACGTTTTTGGGCCTTTTTGCAAGTCTGGGAAGTTTCTGGGCAAAAACTGTAATTTCTCAAAAATGCAGATTTTTGGGCGCAAAACCTTGGAATCCCCTTGCATCGACCGATGCAGGGCGATTTCGCAGCCAGTGAACTCTGTGAGATCTCTAAACAGTGCATAATTGACCCAAATGCTTCCAAAACGTCCAATTAGGCTCCAAATGTCCTTAAACCTGTAAAACACCTGAAAAGACTCCAAAACATAATAAAAGACTCGATAAATAAGACATATACCATGGCTAAAATCCCTAAAATCTATGGTATATCAATTCCCACTTCGTTTTTGGCTGCGTTTTATTTGTCTTGGTTCGTTTTGGCTGGCATGGATTCTCCGTCCCAAACTATATTTTTTGGGATTTTGGTTCTTGGTTCTTCTCGCATCGTGTCGTCGGTCGTCGATTGGTTAATGGTATGTTCCTTCGTTTTCCTTGGTTGGGTCTGCATACGACTTGCTCGTGGCTTTTGGTTGAAGCCTTTTCAGAGCGTCGGTGGATCAGCCTCAATAATCTCGACATTGGATGCTTCTCCGGCTTGTTCTCGTTTCATAGGGTCCGTGCTTCTGGAATGCCTTGTTTGACTGATCGTGGTCTATTTCCCTGGTGATTCAGCTTCTGCTTTAATCTTGTTTAGTTCTTGTTTCTGTTTAAGCTTGTTTATCTTTTGTTAGTTTCCCTTGTTTGGGCTTTTTGCTCCGGTATCTTTGTTTGATAACCGGTTTCAATATTCTAAAAATGTATCTCAAAAACACATTCCAAAAATGTATTCGATTTTGGTTATTAATGAAATATTTAGACGGAAAAAAAAAGATGCAACGTCTCAGATGAGTCAAAGAAGAGTGTCTTATTGTGAATTAGTTGTACATGCATGGAGTGATATGAGCTGTACTTGGTTTTATGTTAATTATACTTAGTTGTGACTCTTTCAAAATTGTATAAATTGCATTGGGTTATTCTAGCTGTCACATATTTTACTATATTACTAAATTGTCATGTTTCGTCGATCCAAACTCGTACAAGACAAGGAAATTGATTTTTGTTTGTTCTTTTTAGGGCTGGGCGTTCGGGTATCCATTCGGGTTCGGTTTGGGTTCGGATATTATCCGATATCCGAAATACTTTAATTTTGGCCCCATTCGGATATTTCTAAATATCGGGTCGGGTTCGGTTCGGGACATATCGGGTTCGGATACCCGAAATCACCATAAATTTTTTGAAAATTCAGAAAATTACTCAAAAATAATAAAAAATATATTTGAATTATCCAATTATCCCATAAAAACATATACTTAAATTACCAAAAAAGTATTAGAAATTACTCAAAAATATATGTATTACCCAAAATATAAAAACATAAACTACATAAACTACTAAAAATGCTCGAAAGTATTAGAACTAACCAAAATTAGATTAAACTTTGAGTTATTTCGGGTACCCATTCGGGTTCGGGTATTACCCGATACCCGAAATACTTTAACTTAAGCCTCATTCGGGTATTTTTTAAAAAATCGGTTCGGATCGGATCGGGTTTTTTAGGTCGGGTTCGGATTCGGGTTCGGGTTTCGGGTAAAATGCCCAGCCCTAGTTCTTTTCCAAGAATTTCAAGAGTTGCTGAGAATTACTTAGAGCCCAAGTTTTGTTTTCCCAACTAATCTGTTTTGAGAAGGTAAATAACAAAAGATACCGATATTGCTAATTATTATTTCTCGCAAAATAATATTAAAATAAAGACGATTACAGAGGTGAGAATCGTATAAAATCATTTGATAATCGTTGAAAATCTAGAAAAGGAAAAAGAATAGAAACCAAAAAAGAAAGAGAATATTGAATAAATTAGTTTTAGAAAAGTTACTAATTCATAAACAGCTTTGCGATTATTTTGGGGATTAAAACCTCTTTGAGGATTCGACTAGCGAGCGATCCGGGTCAGTCAATTTCTCGAAACTGTTTGGTGAATAATCAAATCTCTCTCTTCTCTCTGTTTCTCACTTCTTTCTCTCTCTCTCTTCCTATCTGTTAGGGTTTAGGGTTTAAGTCTCTCCAAGAAATTTGGATTGAAGCTAACAGATTCTGATTCATCAAATAGCTTTCGAGGGCATGTGTGATATCCTTTAAGATTAGCGAATCACTCAATCTCGAGAAAATTTCTCAGTAAAGTCCTTTTTTTTGTTACTGGATTGAATAGCTTTAGGCATTGGAATCAGTAAGATCAAATTTCACCGCTTTATCAAATTATATTTCACATTGAAGTTGAAAGCTTTTGTTTACTTGGGTCTAATCTCGTTGTCTGATTTTGTTTTTTCGATTATAACAGAACAAAGTTGAATGTTTTTCTACTTGGGGGTCTAATCTCATTGTCTCAATCGATTTCTCTGGTTTTGTTTTCGATTGTAGCAGAACAAATTTGAATGCTTTTGTCTGATTTTGTTTTTTTTTCGATTATAGCAGAACAAAGTTGAATGCTTTTTCTACTTGGGGTCTAATCTCATTGTCTCAATCGATTTTTCTGGTTTTGTTTTCGATTGTAGCAGAATAAAGCTGAAGGCTTTTTTTTTGGGAATGGCGCTTAAAGCAAAGCCAAGATCTGAAATGGATACCTCAGATTGTTCTGCAAATCAACAATCTGAAGACCTAAAAGTTGATATCTTGGAGTGTGAGAATCCGAATGATGAGTTTCAAGATGAAGAAGAAGAGGTTTTGAGTCAATCTTCTTCGAGCTCTTTTGGTGATTCAATGTGTGGTGGTGGTGATGATGCTGATTTTGGTTTTGAAGCCCAATCTTTGTTAAGCAAAGATTATCCATTGCCTGAGACTTGTGGTGATGGGAGTGAGGTTTTGGGTTTGAGGAAGAAGAAGGTGACGGATGAGTGGAGGAGATTTTGTCAGCCTTTAATGTGGAGGTGTAAGTGGTTAGAGCTCAAGGTTAAGGAAATTGAATCTCAAGCAAGAGGGTATGATAGAGAAGTTAGAAGTTACTATCTGAGTAAACAGTTTGATTTGGAGAAGTCGAAATTGGAAGGCTTTGATGGCAAATCGAAACCATATCGTCATCAAACTCAGAGGATGAATGTTTTCAAGAGAGGAAGAAGGAAACGAGTGGAAGAGACAACAGATGTTGCTACTTATATTTCCAACCATAATGTTTTGTCTTATGCCGGTATGCATCTTTATTTGCTTTCTCTTTGATTGTGACTACAATGGTCTAAATATGTGATATAAACTTTGTGTTTCAGAAAAGCGGAAGCCAACAACTCATAAAGCTCAGTATAGTGATCTTGGTGAGATCTATAAACATAGTTCAAAATTAAATGGTTGTTTGTTGTTAGCACTAAATGTTGATATTATGTTAGATTTTGGTACAGGCCGCAAAGCTACTAGTGGCAAGGAAGATGTGATTGAAGATGATTGTTTTGTTTCTGGGTCAGATTGTTGTGATGATCTCCTAGCAAAGATTCTGTGTAAGATTGATGAGGCGCAGGATAAAGCAAAAAGATTGAAGAGGCGTGTTGATCAGCTGGAGACTGCTCCTCGAACAGTAGCTCATAATACATCACCCAAACCTCGAACAATAGCTCGATCTCGGAGTGACTTTACAGTAGAGAGTGGTAAGCAACGTGCTCTTGTAGAAGAACCTCATAATCAGACAGTGCAAATTGGAAGGCAACGTATATCTGCTGATCATACAGAAGATTTAATGATAGCTCAAGCTCCTCCTTTTGAAAGTGATGTGCAGTTTCTGCATAACATCTCTCCACTTTCATATGGGAGATTAGGTTTTCCCTCAATGGAAGATGTAAGAATCGTTTTTCCCTAACATTTTTCCTAATATAATGTTTGTTTGGAGTTGAGAAAAAGCGTTGAAATGGTTGGTTGTGCAGCTGCTGCTGATGGATGGACCAGAGATGAATGATTATGAAGGAGAACCGGACCTTGATAATTGTTTCATGAAGCTAATGAATGAGTTTGGAGAAGATACTCTGTCAGAAGATGAAGAAGATGAAGAAGAAGAAGAAGAAGAAGAAGAAGATCCTACACCGGTCAGTAAGAGGCGTAAAACCTCTGGCTGAAAGCTCTCTCTGTGTACAGAGCCTTATCCTCCTCCTGCTTGATCAGCCCAAACCCATTTTCATAAAAGCTCCTCGAAAGTAGGAATATTGGTATATTCTGTTCATTCTTCTCTCCCTCTAGTAACTCTTTGCATTTGGCTTTTTGATAATTATGAAACCACAATAGGTTTCAGAGTTTGTGCATAGCTAAGTCACTTCATCAGCTATTTTCCTTGTTCTATATTATGAGAACCTTTCTGATTCAAAATCTATCTTTGAGAGCTTTTATTTCATGTAATTGTGCACGAGAATCAAACACACATAAGCACGCGGATTAAGTGAATGTGATTAAACTAAAAGCCTTTGTTTTGTTACTTTAATAAGTAGTTAAATATTGAGTTTCTCCGACAGATACACATGTCAAGTTGAGAACTTAGTCTGAACTCCGAAGTGTTTTATTGTTCTTTCTAGAAAGGGGCTTTCTTTATTGATTTGGGAATCTCATAGAAAAGAAATGATTATTAACATGGAAGATGAGTCATGTTAGTGATAATTGAGTTTACCTGTAAAGACCAAATACTATTAGTGATGATTAATTGAGGGGCTTTTTAGGTAGCCGCATTTTCTTGAGACCCAAACAAAGATTTTGATATTTACTTCACTCTCATTGGAGGGGACCGCAAATCCAACTTCACTTACTTCTTTCTTTTTCATTTCCAGTCTCTTATACATTTGAAGTCTTGAACATACACGCAAGGCATGAATCATTGGTTACATAGACCGTATTGTCCTACTCAGGGACTTAAATTCGATAGGTATACTTTAGCTTTCCATGCTTATCTTGAAAAGTCTCAAATAGCCATGGACATTAAGGTATTCGAATCGGGTAGAGAAGTTTTATATCTATATAGAACTCGATTATAATTCGATTCGGGTCCTATCGGTTCGGATCGGTTTGGATCTAATTTCTCATAACCGATAGAAACCCGAAAACAACTCGAATATTAATTGGATTCGGGTATTTCTACCCCTTTGTATCCGAAATTAATCCAAAAACTTAAAATTAACTTGAAACCCCAAAAAAATAACTAAGTCCGAAAAAATATCCAAAAACTTGTTACAAAAGTGATCACCGAAAGTAGATAAAAGGGAGGAAGAAAAATGAAGAGTCGTGAGATGAATTACTTTGTGGAGCCCACTGTCACTATGCACGCACAGTAAAACCAATTTTTCATTTTCTATATATACGATCGTTTCGATCTTTGTAAATCACAACTTCAATAACCTCAATACAACTTCTCTTATTGCTCTCTCTCTTTCTTTGTTCTCAGTATTAATTTCTGCACCGGGTAAAATATTTTTGTCGTTATTTATATCTGTCGATATGGTAAATCATATTATTATTATAACACGTTATCAGCACGATCACTCTGTAATACGGCTAAATTTATATGTATAATATTTACCCTGCTATAATGGCCGGTATGCCGCCTTTATTATAATTTATTATTGTAGTGGTTGTTTAAATACACCACTTCTACTAAATATTAATGTGGGCGGTTTGTCGCCTCGTTAATAATTTACTGTCTTATATCATGGTTGCTAAATGCACCATAATTATTTACATACTGTTAATAATTTAATGGACGGCTAAAGCCGCTGAATAATTTATATATTATCATAACGTGGATGATCATATCACCATAATATTATTGCTAAAATTATGTTTATATTATGGTTATTATATAAGGAGGCTCAGCCACCTGTATAAAAACTTTCTGTCTGAAATTAACTAGAATCAATTGACTGCATATTAAAATTTTTTCAGATTGATTTTTAATACGCTTTCACCAACGGTTACAAAGAAAAAATTTCAAAATTTTAACCTTTTTCAAACGGCTATGTAACGGCTAATGAACAATATTTTTAAATCTATAAATACACTTATCTTTCATTATCTTCACTCATCCATTTTCTCTTCCTCCAAAACCTTTTTTTTTTCAATAAATTATTTCTCTTTCTAAAAAAAAAAAAATGCTTCATCCGTTTTTAGTTTTTGTAATAGGTTATTTACTTGTTTCCTTTTATTGCTTACTCATCGGAGAATTTTCTCCTGAAGAATATGTAATGATTTTTATGTTGATGTTTTATGCACTTGTATTTCTTGTAATCGCACTACTTATTCCGGCACCTCAAATATTTTAATAAAATCATCTATCTAATAATGTATTATGTTATTTCGTTTTAGAATTCAAATGGCAAATGTTGAAAAGCTCAAGTTCCCGGCTCTCAAGATTACCGGAGCAAATTACATCGCATGGAAAACGGATGTCGAATTATATTTTAAGATGGAAAAAATATCCGACACCATCAAAGAGGGAATCAAATCGCCTGACCATGAAGTGGCAAAAGCGATAATTTTCCTCAGAAAACATGTCGATGAGAATGTGACGCATGACTACGCGCACATAACAGACCCAGCAGAGCTGTGGAAAGCTTTAAAAGAGCGGTTTGATAATCAAAGAGAGATAAATCTCCCTCATGCACTCGAAGAGTGGAAAAACCTGAGATTTCAGGATTTCGAGAAAGTGGAGGATTATAACTCTGCTATTTTGAGAATTGTGTCACAATTGAAATATTGTGGTCAACCTATCTCTGATGCTGAAATGCTTAATAAGACTTACTTAACATTTCATAAAGAGCATCGTATCCTGCAGGAACTATACAGGAAAAGCGGATACACGAGATTCTCTGAGTTAATTGTGGCACTCATCTTAGCAGAAAAGAATAATGAGCTCCTCATAAGGAACCACAACTCTCGACCCACCGGAACAAAGGCGTTTCCTGAAGTAAATGCGTCGGAGGTGAATAATCCGGAAAGGAAATATCAGACCTTTCAAGGACGTGGTCGTGGTCGTGGCCGTCGATTCAATCGAGGACGTGGAAGAAATTATATTCCACAAGAAAGAAAGTCGTACAAGTGGGTCCGACCTGGGAACCATGGAAAATTTCCTAAAGGGAAAGAAATCCAAGGGAATTCCACCCAGAAACAAGAAAGTACTTGTTACAGGTGCGGATCCACAAAACATTGGGCAAACATATGCCGTACTCCCTCATATCTTTGTAAGTTATACCAAGAGTCTATAAAAGGCAAGGGGAAAGAGGTGAATCTTACGGAACACTTTGAGGGTACGACATACCTCGACTCTTCCGATTTCGGAAATGACTTCGACGAGACCACCACGGGAAATTAAGATGCTTGTAATGAGACCATTATAAAGTCTCAAATAAAGCCATATATAACTACTATGTATTTCAGTTTCTTCTCAATAATAATGTTGTCTATCCAACAGTGTAATGAATACTTATTGTGTGTTTATTTCCTTATTATATGAATGAATTTACTTTCTTTTCTAATGTTTATGTTGATTACAGAAATGGACTACAACACGAAAAGGATAATATCCAAGGATATGGGTAGAGAAACTTGTATACCAGATAGTGGTACAACACACACTATTCTGAAGGACAAGAAATATTTCTCTAACTTGAAACCGACAAATATAATTGTCAATACAATATCAGGTCCTACAGACCTTATTGAAGGAACTGGTAAAGCCAGATTTATGTTGCCAAATGGAACAAAGTTTTCCATAAACAATGCCTTGTATTCTCCGAATTCGAAAAGGAATTTGTTAAGTTTTAATGACATATACCTTCAAGGATATGATACCCAGTCAGCGACTGAGGATGGAAAGAAGTATATGTATATAACTTCTGATAAATCTGGAAAAAGGCAAATATTGGAAAAGTTTCCAAAACTTCCTTCTGGATTGCATCATACTTATATAGATGCAATCGAATCAAACCTCATGATCAAAAAAGATCCGGAGAATATCACATTATGGCATGATCGCCTTGGTCACCCAGGCACCACAATGATGAGAAAGATCATTGAGACTTCTCACGGACATTCATTAAAGGTCCAAGAAATATATGAGAAAAATAAAATGACATGCACTGCATGCTCTCTTGGAAAACTGATCATAAGGCCATCGCCAACCAAAATTGATAAAGAATCACCAAAGTTCCTTGAACGAATTCAAGGAGATATTTGTGGACCAATACATCCACCATGTGGACCATTCCATTATTTTATGGTATTAATTGACGCATCTAGCAGATGGTCACATGTTTGTCTATTATCATCTCGAAATATGGCATTTGCGAGATTTCTAACTCAGATAATCAAATTGAAAGCTCAATTTTCTGATTATCCCATTAAAAGAGTTAGATTAGACAACGCTGGTGAATTCACATCCCAAGCATTCAATGATTATTGTATGGTAACGGGGATTGAAGTTGAACATTATGTTGCTCATGTTCATACTCAAAATGGTTTGGCTGAATCATTAATAAAGCGTCTGCAACTGATTGCAAGACCATTGATCATGAGATCTAAACTCCCAACTTCTGTATGGGGACATGCCATATTACATGCAGAGGCACTTATTCAGATAAGACCAAGTGCATATCATAATTATTCCCCATTACAGTTAGCATTTGGTCGAGAACCAAACGTTTCTCATTTAAGGATCTTTGGTTGTGCGGTATATGTGCCTATAGCACCACCACAACGTACAAAGATGGGACCACAAAGAAGGTTGGGAATATATGTTGGTTGTGATTCTCCATCAATAATACGATACCTAGAACCACGAACTGGTGACATATTTACAGCACGCTTTGCTGATTGTCAATTTGATGAGAAAGTATTCCCGATTCTAGGGGGAGAAAATAAACAGTTAGGAAAGGATATCAAATGGCATGTACCAACTTTGTTACACCTTGATCCTCCTACAAAAGAGTCAGAACTAGAAGTTCGACGAATTATGCATTTGCAAAGTATTGCAAATCAGCTACCTGATGCATTTGCAGATACCAAAACGGTAACTAAATCACATATACCAGCTGCAAATACTCCTGCTCGTATTGAATTACCACAAGAACGTGGAAGAGCAGATGATACACGTGAGTCTCAAACACGCTTGAAGCGTGGTAGACCCGTAGGTTCTAAGGATAAGAATCCTAGAAAACGAAAGGAAGCTGAAAAGCATAATGATCCCAAAACTACAGAAAGTATTTTGGAAGAAACAAATCATGACATTAATGATAATGTAGAGCATCCTGAACCAGAAGGAAATCATGAGATTTCTATAAACTATATTCATAATGGAAAGATATGGGATCGAAATGAAATGAATTTCGATGATGACGTTTTCTCATACCTTGTGTCAAAGGAAATAAATGAGGAAAACGAAGATCCGGAACCAAGATCTGTATATGAATGTCAAAAGAGACACGACTGGTTACAGTGGAAAGACGCAATAAAAGTCGAACTAGATTCGCTTAATAAACGAAATGTATTCGGGCCTATTGTACTCGCACCCGAAGATGTGAAACCAGTTGGATACAAATGGGTTTTCGTTCGAAAACGAAATGAGAAAAATGAGATTATAAGATACAAAGCTCGTCTTGTAGCTCAAGGTTTTTCTCAAAGACCCGGGATTGATTATGATGAGACATATTCCCCTGTTATGGATGCAATCACATTTAGATTCTTGATGAGTCTAGCATCAGGTGAAAACCTAGAGATGCGTCTAATGGATGTTGTTACGGCATACTTGTATGGCTCATTAGACACTGATATCTATATGAGAATACCCGATGGGTTTAAGATGCCAGATCCATTGAGTTCTAAACCAAAAGAGTTATGTGCAATAAAATTGCAGAGATCATTATATGGTTTGAAACAGTCTGGACGTATGTGGTATAATCGTCTTAGTGAGCATTTAACTAAAGAAGGATATGTAAATGATCCAATATGCCCATGTGTCTTCATCAAGAAAACACAATCTGGATTTGTGATAATCGCAGTATATGTTGATGATCTAAACATGATCGGAACTCGTGATGAGATTCAGAAAGCATCAAATTATTTAAAGGGCGAATTTGAGATGAAAGATCTCGGACAAACAAATTATTGTCTTGGCCTACAAATTGAGCATTCTCAAGAAGGAATATTTGTACATCAATCCACATACACTAAAAGAGTGTTAAAACGATTCAACATGGATAAGGCAACTCCTCTTAGTACTCCCATGGTGGTTAGATCACTGAATGTTGAAAGTGATCCATTTCGACCACATGGAAAAAATGAGGAAATACTTGGTCCTGAAGTACCATATCTAAGTGCAATTGGAGCACTTATGTATCTTGCAAATTGTACTCGACCTGATATATCTTTTTCCGTTAATCTATTGGCAAGGTTTAGTTCATCCCCTACGCAAAGGCACTGGAAAGGGATTAAACACATCTTTCGTTACCTTCAAGGGACTCTTGATTTAGGATTATTTTATCCTAAGAATTCAAACGGTGAATTGATTGGTTTTGCAGATGCAGGATATTTATCAGACCCACACAAAGCTCGATCACAAACAGGGTATGTTTTCACAATCGGAGGCACTGCTATCTCATGGCGTTCTCAGAAGCAAACACTCGTCGCCACTTCATCGAACCATGCAGAAATCATAGCACTCCATGAAGCGAGCAGAGAATGTGTGTGGCTAAGATCAATAAGTCAACACATCTAATCAAGCAGTGGAATCCGCGTAAATACGGAGCCAACTATCTTATACGAAGATAATGCTGCATGTATTGCACAAACCAAGGATGGATATATCAAGACTGATAGAACCAAACATATTCCCCCGAAGTACTTTTCATACACCCAAGAACTCGAGAAGAACAAGGAGATTGAAGTCAGATATGTCCAATCATGTGACAATACCGCAGATCTATTCACAAAGTCATTACCTACCACTACGTTTAGGAAGCATGTTCATAACATTGGAATGCGCCGTCAACGAGACCTATAAGATACTCTTCTCATCATTCGAGGGGGAGCTTATAGAGTTGTACTCTTTTTACCTTACTACGGTTTTTCCCAATGGGTTTTCCTGGAAAGGTTTTTAACGAGGCAACAAAGGCATTAAGCAAGTTATGGTAGCGACACTGGTCTCCAAGGGGGAGTGTTACAAAAGTGATCACCGAAAGTAGATAAAAGGGAGGAAGAAAAATGAAGAGTCGTGAGATGAATTACTTTGTGGAGCCCACTGTCACTATGCACGCACAGTAAAACCAACTTTTCATTTTCTATATATACGATCGTTTCGATCTTTGTAAATCACAACTTCAATAACCTCAATACAACTTCTCTTATTGCTCTCTCTCTTTCTTTGTTCTCAGTATTAATCTCTGCACCGGGTAAAATATTTTTGTCGTTATTTATATCTGTCGATATGGTAAATCATATTATTATTATAACAAAACTTAATTTTTAAAAAGTCCAAAATATATTAGAAAATCTAAAAATAACTAATATATTTAATATTTTTGGATCATTTCGAGTATCCGATCGGATATCAAATAATATATTGAATCGAACCGATACCCACAAGTATAAAAGTGGAATACCCATTGGTAAAATTATTTATACTTGAATCCGATCCAAACCTTTTTTTGGGTTGGTTCGGTGTTCGGATCCATGTGTTTTGCCCAGACCTAGTCTCAAATATCTAAGCACTAACTTAGTTAAGTTTAGGAGTTTCATAGCTATACCATGTTCAACTAGATTTGAAATTGCATTTTACTAATAATTATGGTAGTTTTGTAAAACACAGACCAATTGTTTGTTACTAACAATTGTGATAGTTTTATGGCTAGGCGGCTACGGCCGAGTTTTATGAAACATAGATCAGTATCCATCTTCTATTACTTTATTGTCGTTCTCGGGCTTAAAACTGAAGATAACTTTAACCTTATATTGATTCTGGATATATTTTTATATATTTTGAATGTGTTTTTAATCAAAATGATCATGTGATTCTCATAATGTATCTTAGAGCATCTATATCAAAGAGTCTTACTTAGATGTAACCATTTTGGTAGACATGAATGATTCATTAAATTTGGACTATCGATGAGGA
The DNA here is from genome assembly GCA_030180135.1 of Orychophragmus violaceus. Lineage (NCBI taxonomy): Eukaryota > Viridiplantae > Streptophyta > Magnoliopsida > Brassicales > Brassicaceae > Orychophragmus > Orychophragmus violaceus. The sequence goes on from CM058234.1 coordinate 26,518,999, forward strand.
CATCAAGATGTCAAAACCACCAAAGAATTTGTGTTCACACAAAACCACCAAAGTCCAAAGAACTTCTCCTTCATCACAAATCTAAAGTTTTTGTGAGCTCAAATCTTGTAGTTTTCACTTTACCTAATTTTGGGTAATGAACACGAAACCTTAATGTATACTATTAGTATTCGAATTCAGCATATTATAAACTAATAATCTTGGAACTTGAAGTGGAAAGATAAAGGCTAAAAGAGGAGCCGCCATAAACTTTCCACGCCGACGAATATTTTATAAGTATTCGTTTTCTTTTTGAGTTGAAATTAAGTACTAAATATGTGTGGTCTTTTGGTCTAAAGCATAATTGTATGGTTAGTGTTTTCTTCTCTTTCAGGATTTGTTTGCTGTCTCCTTGAAAAACCAGAAGGCAAATCAAAGAAGAAGAAGAAGATGCTCAAATTCAATGAACCTCAATGCACAAAGCCATCATGTTTCTTCTGCAGCATGAAAGAGACAAACCCTTTTCGTAGAAGATCAAAACTCGCCGCCATTTTCAAAGAGATTCCTCGTACGGAGTCAAAAGACCATGTCTTAGTCTTGAGTGGTCTGTGGAACATAGCCATGTCCGAGCCTGACGATCCTGAGTTCCCATCACTCGGTTTGTTCGAGTGTATGTCAAAACTCATACACAAATCAATCAAAAACACAGCTTGGCTTCTCAAAGACCAAAACATTTTCATTCCTTACTACGCAGCTCATATCATCGGATCATATGTTATGAACAAGGAAGATTTGGCTTCAATAGCGGTTGATTCAAAGGTCTTTGTGGTTCCTGCTTTGTTGGAGCTTTTAAGAGGGAAAATCAGTTGGGTTGAGCAGAGAGCCGCCGCTCGAGCACTTGGTCATTTAGCTAGCCATGAGACGAGCTTTGAAGCGGTTTCTTTGTTCGAAGAAGAAATCGTGAAGCTTTCGATGGAGATAGCTAGAACTTGTTTGAAGAATGTTTACAGAAGCTTTCTTGGGGTTGAAGATAGCTTGAGGTTGAAGTATCATAGCGACTTGTTGACGAGAGGGCTTGGTGGGTTAGAGACAGAGAATCAAAAAGCAGAGGAATGGGGGATTCAGCTACAATGTTGGTCGTTATATCTGTTGAATTGTTTCGCATCACGAGGTAAGTCCATTGATCGAATCTGCGAGGGAGGGTTTCTGAAGAAAGTGAGTGGAATGTGGGGCGGTTTAGTAAACCGGAAGTCACCCGGAGGAATAGGATTGATAAAGACTCTGTGTAAAACAGAGTTTGGAAGAAGCAAAGTAAGTGAGGTAAGAGAAGTGATTGAGAGACTTTGCGATCTTTCCAGATCGTCTGATGATTGGAAAGAAATGGCTTTAGATACCCTTTTGATGCTTCTTAAAGACTCAAATGTTAGGTATCGAGTTATCGATGTTTTAGGGCATTGTTTAGTGGATTTAGCAGAAGATATAGTTGTTGGAGACAGACTAGCTCAAATAGTTTTACAAGATTATCACAAGATTAAGTATAATGGATTGAAGATGAGTAGCGAGGAATCTCAGAGAAGTATAGAGAATCTTTGGGAGATGAAAGTAGAGAGGAAGAAGAAGGAGAAGCTTATGAGTGAAACAGAGCTTGAAGAGAGAAGAAAGATGGTGAAAACGTTGAAGAAACAGGGGAAGAAGAAGTTTTCAATGGGTTTTGTTAAAGAAGCGATGGAGATCTATACAGTGGGGATTGATTTGTGTCCGTTGGATATGATACGAGATAGGGTTGTGTTGTATAGCAACAGAGCTCAGTGTTGCTTGTTGTTGAAGAAAGCTGAGTCCGCCATTAGTGATGCTACAAGAGCTCTGTGTTTATCTGGTGTTGATGATCCACATGGTAAGAGTTTGTGGAGAAGATCTCAAGCGTACGATTTGAAAGGTTCGGCGAGAGAGAGCTTGATGGATTGTTTGGCATTCGTAGATCAACGACTCCAGCATTCGAATACGGAAAGTGTACCCTACTACGCGGCACAGATGATTAGAAAGCAAATGAGAGACACGTGGGTTTTCTCGAGGTTTGACACGAAGACCGGAAAATCTAACGGTTGAAAGGCGAAGGAAAATAGTGAGCAGGGCATAACTACACGATGTCGTTTTGCTGAACTAACTCGCTTTTGTTTTCTCAAGTAGCTGACCTTAATGTGTGTTAAGTAATTGATAACTCTGCCATAAACTTACAAGTAATAGTATGAAATAGAAGTGACTCAATTTGTTTTAATTTAAAAGGAGAATTCTTCAAAAATAAAATAAGGGTTTTAAAACAAAAGTTTGAAATAGATGAAACATATCAGATAAACTTTTAGAATCGGGAGTTAACATCACACTTCTTCAAAGAAAACAGCAACCTTAGGAGGAGAAAATACACCACTTGCACATACCCATAGACGTCTCTATTGAGTTCTCATTCTGCTGCTTTCTGCTGCCCTGACTTGCGCGAAATACGGGTGAGCCTGTCAATTCACAAAAGTATTAAACCTAGCTTCTTATCAATGTAAACTAAGCAAAATCACTGGCTGAGTAATGTTCTGATACGTACCATTGCTTCTTTTGCAGTTAATCTGTCTTGATGATCATACCGCAGTAGCTTGTCCAGGTAATCAATCGCCTACATGTAAAGAAAATATGCAAACAAGTTACAGCTCGGGGGTGAAACTGTGGCAATAGTCAGATGGATTTGTGTTTCTATAGGAATAAAGAGAAGAATAAGTTACCTCAGGCGAGACCAAATGGCGATTGTCGGCATTGATGAATTTGGACCAAGGCTTCCTGCTATGTCTGTGGAAATAGCCCAAGAAATCATGAAAGAGAGAATTCGTCATTCGCACTGCTCTAATCTTTACTCTACAACTATGGAGGATATGTTTCTTCTGCTTACCTCCCAACAAGTGCCTCTAACTGGGCATCAAGTTCTAACTGATACTTATTCAGATATGCATTCAATTCATCGGTTCCAAGGACCTGAATCAAGAGTCCAATAAATACTCACTAGAAGTGAAAAAGCAACTTGATACCCTCTAAAATCCAATAACATTTGCCAAAGGAAACGCGCATGATAAAGTTACAATTAATTTACCTTGGCAATTTTGACGAGCTGATCTTGGTTGTCATGGCCATAAAAGAAAGGTTCCTTGCGGAATATCTATAAGAGAAGATAATCAGACACATCAGATGACCATAATATACTTTTTGGAAACATTCTGAAAAAGGAATCAGAGATGACTATATAAATGTAGCATAGGAAGCCTTGCAAATATACAAGCTACTCAGTACTCACCATCCCAGCAAACATGCAACCGAGGCTCCACATGTCCAAGGAATAGTCATAGTCCTGTAAGTCCACTAAAAGTTCGGGTCCCTTGAAGTATCTGATATAACACACAACATTCCATCGACCTTGGTTACTGATAAAGACTACACATTGTGAGTTGTGACAAGTCTAGATAAAAAAAAAGAAGAGATTACATACCTTGAGGCCACACGGACGTTATACTCTTTTCCCGGATGATAAAACTCAGCGAGACCCCAATCTATTAAGCGAAGTTTGCGCAGCTCATGGTCAATCATGACATTGTGTGGTTTGACATCTCTGTGCATTATGCCTTGTGAGTGGCAGTAGTCCAATGCCTGCAGCATGTCAAAGGAAAACTTCAAGGTTATCACTGACCTTTATTTGTTGTGGAACCAAGAAAATTCCACCAATCAGAACTCGTAATGTGAATTATAAACGAAGAAAACAAATTACCTTCAACAGCTCATAGATGTAGTATCGGATGTCATAATCAGTCAATGTCGGATACAGAATCTTAAAGTCTGTGCTGTTAACATACTCAAATATCAAGCTTGGGGTTTTGGAATGTTGATCTCTGACAACATCAAAGAGCTTGACAATATTTGGCCCTCCACAGAGATTCTGAAGTATTTTAATCTCTCTTCTAATCTGTTAGACAAACATACAAATTCAGAAAGACAATCCAAAATCAAAACAAATAAAGGCAAAACCCACTTTGCAAATGAAACAATATTATTTCCTCATGAATCTGTCTGCCAAAAAGTTTAGCCTCTTATTTCTTTCGCAATATTAAGGTGAATTACAGCATCAAACAGCGGAAATCAACTAAACATGATAGGATCCATCAGCTAAAACTCACTGACTGAATGAAGTAGTATACGACACTCACCTTCTTTTTCTTGACAGGCTTGAGAATCTTGATTATGCACTTCTCGTTGCTGTTCATGTTAATCCCCTCAAAAACCTCACTGTATTTGCCTCGCCCCACCTTCCTGACTACCTCGTAATCATCTTGCTCCCTGAGATAGCAAACACAAAGAAGAAAGCTTAAACTTTTTAAAAAACATCATCACACCTATCATCATCAAATTGTAAGAACGCATCACATAATATAAAGGACAAACCAACTAACTCTCCTCAAACAGATCAAAATAAAGAACATTAGCAGCTAGAAAAAACTCAAAACTTGTATCACTTCCAAAAGATACAATTTTAGCTGGAAGAGAATCAAAAGCTTGAAATCAACAATCATGAATGAACAGAACTATAACAAAGTGAACACAGCTAAAATCAAAATCATCTATTGAGGAAAGATCTCAAAACAACATGAAGTCCAATAACCCAATATGCGTGACGGCTAACGCAAATTGAAAAGAGAGCTCTTAGGGTTTTCCTAATTTTTTCAGAAACAACGATCTTACCCCCACTGAACATTGAGCGACTCGTAATCCCAATACTCCTTGGGTCGGACCACGTTAACGTCGGTGTAAACACGAGCTTTCGACATCGCTCTCCGGACGGTGGAAAGAGAGATCTCGTCGAGAGATTCGGGATCGAGGCAATAATTGAACCTGCTACCAGCTACGTCTAAATCAACGGTTCCGGTGGTGACGACGGTAGATGGCAAGATAGGAGAATGCGCCGACGGCGCACGCAAGATCAGGATTGCGCACAATAACAGGAACCGTCGAAGATATGCCAAGGGAAAGTAGGAGAAGATGATTAGGCGCATATATCATTCAGTGCACTCTCCCGTGCTAGATTATTTCCTTCAGTGGTATACACTGAGTTAGTGAAAAAAATTGAAAAAGATAAATTATTATATTCCTTTTAAAACGGTGCGTTTTGGCATAACCCTAAAAACTAAAAGCTTCGAAGCCGGTTTTGTAGTTCATCATCGTCATCTCTCTGCGCCTCTTTCTCCGAAACTCCTCAGGTAAGCTTCTTCAGTTTTATTCTTGAACCAGTAGTGCTTTAGCATCGTTTCTAGACTTAACTTAGATGATTATTGTTGATAGATAAACTCTAATTGTAAAATTTTCACCTTTATTAGTCGGGAATTGATTGTAGGCTTTTAGTCTAGTTTTTGCGCCGAACTAATTCGACTTAAAACCCTAATTTTTGTGCTGTTATACAGTTTGCAAACCCTCAGAATCTTAAAAAAGCAAAGAATGGGGAAGAAGAAGTTTATTGATAAGAAAAAGGCTGCGACTTTCGAGTTGTGTCCTCGTGATACGTCAGACCCAAGATACAGTGACGCACCGGGCGGCGATAAGATCTTCTTACGAGTCGATCAGAACCCTGTAAACATCAATGGTTTCACTGAAGAAGGAGACAACTCACAGTTCGAAGATGCATCTGAAGGAGACAACTCGCAGTTCGAAGACGCCCCTGAAGATTTGGCTTATGGGTACTCCAGTTTTGGGGATTCAAGTAATCCTTTACCTGCTGCATTGAGGAAGGAGATACTGGAGTTAGGCTTCCCTGATGATGGATATAATTACTTGGATCATTTGAGGGAGATTAAGAACACAGGTGGTGGTTCTAATTTTTATGCTAACCCCAAGTTTGAGGCTGATTATCTACCTCGTGATGTCAAGGCATATGATGCGTCTCGTGTCAAGATCTCTGGTATGATGAATGAAGAAGCTAATGATAAGTCCTTGTATAGCGTGGCATCTAAAACTGTTAACGTCAAGGTGAAAAGAGCTATTGATCCTGAAGTGGCTGCATTGCTTGAAAACAGTGATGGATCTGAGTTTGGTTCTGATGTTGAAGATTTGGAAGAGGACTTCGTCATTCAGGCTAATCTTACTCAACAGGGAGAAGGTTCTGGTGTGAGCAATAACGAGGTCGAGTTTTCTGAAAGACCTGTGGCAAGGGATAGAGAGAGTGTTGTTGGGTTGACTGATAAACCTGTGGCTGAAAACGTGAGAGTGCCTCGTCAAATTGATGAGTTATTTGATCAGCTCGAGCTCAATGAATATGGAAGTGACAGTGATAGTGATGGTTACATGGCTGAAGATGGAGAAGAAGAAGAAGAAGAGTTCACGGCACAGAGCGATCGTAATCTTATTTATGAGAAGCCGAAAGACTATGAGCTTGATGAGAAATATATGAACCCTGCGGATCTATTGAAGAACAGTGACTCTGTTAAAGATAAGGAGGAACTGGAGTATATCATCCGTCGCTCTGTACAATACGGTGAAAATTTGGTTAACAGCAATGAAGATGAGTTTGTAGAGGTGGTGGAAGAAAGCAGCGACGAAAGCGAGAAGTGGGATTGTGAAACCATAGTCACAACATACTCGAATCTTGATAACCACCCTGGTAAAATCTATGATCCAGATAGAGCTAGGAGGAAGCTGAGTGAAACAGTAGCTAAAGCAAAGAGTTCAAATGGTAGAATCATTACCCTCCAAGGAAAAGAGAAGCTTCCGGTCGAGTTTTTACCCGGCAGGAAAGCTGAACAACTTAGTGTCAAACCTGTGATCCCTAAAGCTGAACCGATCAAGAGGAAGGCTCATGGGCAAGAGACGAAAGAGGAGAAGAAAGAGCGAAAAAATGCTGTGAAAACGGAGAAGCGGGAAGCAAGGAAGATGAAGAAAGAGACCAAGGAGCTTTATCGCTATGAAACGCAGCGTGCTCAGAAAGCTGTTGCTGTTTCTGGTCCATCTTCGATTCATCTATAAGCTATAACAAAACGTTCTCACAGATTGTTAAAACAAACCAGCTTTTTTTTTATCATTCCGTGTAATATTTTCTGTTTTGCTGTTTATCAAGATTTTAAATCTTGAATCTCTTTTTGGATGTGGACGTCTTTATATTTATTTGTATCACATTAAACAAGGTCTCAAAGGGAGGGTTGGTAATGGCCGCACTATTAGATTATGGCGTGATAGTTGGTTAGATAAACCCCCCTAGACCTGCTCGCCTCCCTGAATTTTCTTTGCCTTCTGACCTCACTGTTTCGGAGCTGTTACTTCTGAATCCGAACTCTGCTCATTGTGATGATCGCAAGCTCATGGCTCTCTTACATCAGGATGATATCTAAAGAGACTACGGCTCGAGTTGACTGCAGCTTCGGACTCCTCGGTGGGTTTATACGAGAGGGTCAATATTCTGTGCGATCCGCCTATCATCAGCTTACCAAGCCAGCAATTCAACAAGGTTTGGAATTATTATCTCGGAATGATTTATGTAAATTAATATGGTAGCTTAAAACACCTAAAATCCAACATTTCTGGTGGCGAGCTCTTAATAATGCTTTAACGGTAGCAGACATGCTTTCAACCAGGCATGTTAGAATTAGTCCAGAGTGTTCTTTCTGTGGTGAAGCAACTGAATCTGTTCTGCACATCCTTTTCCATTGTCGTGTCGCGCAGGAGGTCAGTGAGCTGTCCCCTGTTGTTCTTGAGCAAGGTCAGTTCAGTCCAGACCATAACTTCATTGAATGTCTTCAGCTTTTTTTCCAGATCTTCTTGATTCTCTTTGCACACGAAGCTGCTTTTTCTTTTATTGGTTGAAGAATCTGGAAATCTAGGAATGATCTCTTAATCTTGGATCATAAGACGTGGCATGAAGCTAATCATGCTTCCCCCCCCCCCCCCCCCCCAAACCTGCTTCTGTTCAGGAAATATTGACAGATCGTGCTTCCTTCTTTTGCTTCACTGATGCTTCTTGAACTAATTCAACGTCTAAGGCTGGAATATGATGGGTGCTTTTCAATAAGCAAGGAGACCTTATTCTTGAAGGTTCAACTTCAATTGAGCCAACTGAATCAGTTTTGATAGCTGGAGCGATCGCTCTGAGAGAAGTACTTTTTCAGCGGCCCTTTCACCATCGAGCTATGCTGCCTCATGTGCATCAAGATATCCAGAGCTTTGTGGAGGATATCATGACATTAGCCAAATATTCTTATAATTTTAAATCAGTAGCTAGAAGTGCCAATGACCTCACGGATAAACTGGCCAAGTCTGCAAGGTTATATGATAAATCTTGTTGGATATGGGTTTAGCACTCAGCCACAAGCCCATTGGAAATCTTGCCAATTCATCAAAAACATTTCAGCCCAACAAACGAGCCTGCTAAGGAGTCAAACGGCCCAGCAAGAAGTCAGCCCTTCCACGCTATAAATATACCCTTCACTCTCCATTTTTCACCATCTTCTAACTTGTGAAGGCTCCGAGCTCTGCTTATAAAGTGACGAGCCCGAGCAACGTTTAGCGAGCACGTCGATTGACGGAATCCCACCTCGTCCATCCTGTTCATTGTTCGGCTTCGGCCTTATTATTAATGTGAACAGTTTCCAACCCCACTTAAAGTTTATTCTCATCTCGTTAGTTCAGACCCCTTTGATCGTAACCCAAGTCATTTAGACTAGATCAAAATTCCGTAACAACAATTGGCGCCGACTGTAGGGACCAAGAAACTTTTTTACGCTTTAGGACAAAGCTGAAATGACAGGACCGCTGTCAATCGGTAAAAACCCTGAGGCATCAGAACGGACTCCGAGCCCACTCCCTCCGAGCTCGATTGCTCCAAGCCCACTCTTACCAAGCCCAATCCCTCTGAGTTCATTGCCACTGGAAGACATCGCCGAACCAGTGAAGATGGCGACATCGAACCACTATGTTTCGACCGTCGGCGACCAAGCCAAACAAGCCCGAACACACAACATGAACATGGGAGGACTTTTGACCTGCAACGACTCGGTAAGACCAATAAAGGAATATATACGGAGGGCAGACACGTACCGACAACGAAAAACAAAGCACAAACTATGAACTTGGAAGCAAGGACGAGATAACATTCACCGAAAAACGACGAAAGGGCATTATACAAACCACACAATGACCCACTCGTCGTCGAAGTGAAAATAGGCGACTTCGAGGTAACCAGAGTTTTGATCGACACCGGAAGCATGATCGACCTCATATACGAAGAAACCCTACAAAGAATGGAATTATACGATTACGAGATAAAGCGTTCAAAAAGGCCCATAACTGACTTCACCGGAGGAACGATCACAACCATCAGGACGATCAAACTACCAGTCCGCGTTGGAAGAACAACGGTGTTAACCAAATTCGTGATCGTCAAACGACCAACAATCTACAACGCCATCTTAGAAAGTCCATGGATCTACGCTATGAAGGCAGTTTTATCAACCTACTACCAGTGCGTAAAATTCCCAACTCCAGATGGAACATTCACACTCTTGGGAAGCCAGGAAGTTTCAAGTACTTACTTCCTCATCGAGCATAAGCTGGGACGGAAATTCCGGGCCTGTCTGGTTTCCGAACGAAAAATAGAATTACCACCGTAGGAAGGGCCTAGCCGTGACGCGATCGAACAAGTCAACATCGACATCAGCAACCCAGAGCGGTGTTTAGGAATAGGCGCGGAACTAAGGAAAGACCTGAAGGACAGACTCATTGAGTTCCTTCGCCGGAATGCTTTGATATTCGCCTGGATGACCAGCGACATGACGGGTATCGACCCTACGGTAACCTGCCACGAACTCCGCGTCGACCCAATATTCAAACTCATCAAGCAGAAAAGAAGGAAACTCGGACCGGAACACTCCAAAGAAGTCAATGACGAAGTAAAAAGGTTATCCAAGACATGCTCGATAACCGAGGCAAAGTACCCAGATTGGCTCGCAAATCCGGTGGTTGTCAATAAAAAGAACGGAAAGTGGCGAGTGTATGTCGATTTCACTGACCTCAACAAAGCTTACCCGAAGGACAGTTTCCCATTGCCTCACATCTAAAGACTCGTAGAAGCCACATCGGGCAACAAACTCATGTCGTTCGTGGACGCTTTTGCCGGCTACAACCATATAATGATGCATCATGACGATCGTGAAAAAACGTTATTCATCATCGACCGGGGAACGTACTGCTACAAGGTGATGCCTCTCGGCCTCAAAAACGCCGGAGCGACATATCAGAGGCTCGTCAATAAAATGTTTGCCGACCAACTAGGACAAACAATGGAAGTATATATAGACGACATGTTGGTAAAGTCAGCCTCAGCCAACGACCAAATCACTCAACTCACCACCTGTTTCGACAGTCTGAACAGGTACGGAATGAAGCCCAACCCAGCCAAGTGCACATTCAGCATCACTTCAGGAGAATTTCTTGGGTACATAGTTATAAAAAGAGGGATAGAAGCAAACCCACAAAAGAATGCAGCACTCAACGGACTCCCGTTGCCAAGAAATACGCGCAAGGTACAAATACTCACGAGACGAATCGCCGCCTCAAGTCGATTCTTCTCCAAATCAACAGACAAGTGCTTGCCATTCTACCAACTTCTTCGAGGGAACAAGCAATTCGAATGGGACGCCAAATGCGAGGATGACTTTCAACAGCTAAATGAGTATCTATCAACGCCTCCCGTCCTAGCCAAACCAGAGGAAGGGGAAACTCTATATCTCTACATATCGGTGTCAAGTTCGGCAGTAAGCGGCGTCCTTGTCAGAGAAGATAAAGGTGACCAAAAGCCGGTCTTCTATATCAGCAAAAGCCTCGACGACGCCGAGACTCGATACTCCACCCTGGAAAACTCGCTTTAGCAGTCGTCACCTCGGCAAGAAAACTCCGACCATACTTCCAATCCCATTCGGTAATCGTCCTCACCAACCAGCCGTTGAGAACCATACTTCACAGTCTAAACGAATCAGGACGGATGGCAAAATGGGCGGTGGAATTAAGCGAGTACGACATCGAGTATAAACCACGAACAAGCGCAAAATCATAAGTCCTGACAGATTTCTTGATCGAGCTGCCACCAGAACTAATCCGCGACGGCGAACAAGCCGCAATAAAAAATGGACCTTATTCGCCTACGGGTCGTCTTCTTACAATGGGTCAGGAATCAGAATCAGGCTGACCTCCCCTACATGAGAAATCCTGGAGCAATATTTCCTACTCGCGTTCCCATCACCTAACAACGAGGCAGAATACGAAGCCCTGATAGCCGGATTACGGCTGACAAAAGCAATTGGAGCAAGACACATCAACGCATTCTGCAATTTACAACTCATTGTCAGCCAATACAACGGCAAATACGAAGCTAAAAACGATCGAATGGGCGCATATTTACAAATCGTTCAGCAACTAGCAAGGGAGTTCGACATCTTCACGCTCACTAAAATCCCGCGGAGCGACACCTCGCCGGCCATTGCACTAGCAGCTCTCGCATCCACATCCGATCCCGACCTTCGACGAGTTATACCGGTCGAATTCATTGAGAAGCCAAGCAACAACCAAACTAAAAACTTGTTCGACATCTCCGAGCTCGAAAACGGGATGGACGACGCCGATGAAACAAACGAGTCCCTCATGATAGAGGCTCTCAGAAAAACAAACGACTGGAGAGACGAGATCAAAGCTTATAGCTTAGAAGGGACAGTCCCAGAAGACAGGTGGGTAGCCCGACGCCTAAAAGCGAGGTGCGTCCACTATGTAGTAAACGACGTGAAACTATTCCGAATAAGTGCATCCAAAGCTCTCCTAAGCTGCATCCCCGACGAAGAAATAAAATGGGTAACAGAAGAAACACAGGAAGGAGCAAGTGGTAACCACTCCAACGGTCGAACACTCGCCACAAAGATTAAGAGACAAGGGAATTTCTGGCCAACAATGGTGGCGGGCTGCGAAAAATACGTCGGCCGCTGCGAAAAATGTCAAGGGCATGGACTGGACATTCATCCCCCCGGAACTTCTAACCACCTCTGTCGCCTCCTATCCATTCATGAGATGGGCGATGTGTTGGAATTGTGTCCAGCAATCTCTGTACTGTCTCTATAACGTAAGAGTATGTCAGTGATCAGACATAAGTCATACAATACTGGGGGTCATGATGGCTTGCTAGAGTCCGCTCATGATCTATAAGTCTTGGACTTATTGCCTTTATTGTATGATCCCATATGGGTCACACGCTTAAGCTAGCAGGAAATAATGTTGGAACGGCTTAGCAGAAGTACGACAAAAGTGCTAGGCATTTGTCGTACTAAGAGAGAAAGACTAATGGGTCTGATTAAATGGGATTTAATCAGATTGGGCCCAAAAGCCCAAAAGGGAAAGAGAAGGCTTTTAAATGACTAAAAGCCAAGTCTCTTCTCCTACAACCCAACCCTAGCCGCGATTTCTCTCCTCTCTCTGCGCCTCTCTTCCTTGTGGTCTAGCAGCCAATTTCCGGTGATTGCGTGTGTGAGCCTTTGGAGGATCCATCTCTCGGTGTATCTCCCTGATCATTGACCTGTTCATCAATTCCGCTGCAAACAAACAGGTAAAAGGTGAGATCATATGTTTCTAAATAAGAACACCTAGATCTAATGCATGTTTAGGTTGATATCAATATGAGAATTGAATCAGGATCAACCAAAACTTCCAACAGTGGTATCAGAGCCATTGGTTCTTAGGTTTCTTGTTTTAGATTCATTGTTTAGGTTGTTAAATCTGTTTAGATGTGTTTTGAATCCATTACTGATAAGAAAAACACATAAGAAACTGAATTAAATCCTGAACAAACACTTGGATCACAAAACCGAGCTATATGACTCGGGTTTTGTTGATCGGCCATGGTGTGATCGACCGGCTTGGCCGGTTTGATGATTGGCCTCGGGAACGAACGGTCGGACGCGGTTGGACCGGACGGTCGGGATCGACCGGTCAGACGATCGGACGATCGATCGCAGTCGATCGTTGCGTCGCGTCCCGGCTGTCGCGAGCATCGCGTCCCGATCGCTCGGCGATCATGGAGCGTGCGTCTGTCCCGTCCGCGTCCCAGCACCGTCCCGAACGTCCCGGTGAACCGTCCCGGCTGTCCTGCGCATCGTCTCGATCTCGGATCGTTGACGGCTTGCGGCTGGACGATCATTGCTTGATCCGAAAGCTAGGGTTTCACGGTTCAATCGGTTCGGTTCGGTTAATGGTTCGGTTTAAAACTTGATTAAAATCATCGTTTCGGTTTAATAAACAGATTTAATAATTTTATTAAATCTGGTTAAACCGGAATAAGAAATCCAATGTCGAAAGAAATATTGGATTTAGTGCCTAAACCGGGAATTTCTAATTTGATTTGGTTGGACCAAATAAATTGAGAGATTCCGGTTTAGTAAATAACCGGTTGACAATTGTGGTCATCGTAGTAATTAAAACTTGGTTAGACCAGTTTTAATGAACCAGACCGGTTATGTCAATTAATTGGACAATTGGGTCATGTCTTGGACATGGATCAATTCTTGGGCCTCGGGCCAAGAAGTTAAAACAATTGGGCCAGTTAATTGAGTCTTTCTTCAGATTAATTTAAAAACTATTTTATAAAATTATAAAGTCGTTTTTTTTTTTTAAATTAAAGTTTCCGAAATTTTATAATTAGAAAGTTTCTTAAAATAGAATTTTCTGAATTTGCGGGTTTTGGATTTTAAAGAAGTTTCTAAAGTTAGAAAGTTTCCGGTTTTAGAAAGTTTCCAATTTTAGAAAGTTTCTAAAAATAGTAGGTTTCCATAAATAGAAAGTTTCCCGAAATAGTAATCTTCTATTTTGGGAATGATTTTAATAAACCTACGAACCTCAAACAATATCAAGCGTTGGATGTCTTGTCCAGGCTATGTCAGCTGTCAAAGCCCATTCAATTGCATTCATGGCCTTACAGTGTGAGGATGTCTGTTTTTGCGTGGGTAAGACGGTTTGTGATTCATAAATGTCATTGGGAGTCCCAGACATTAATGATTACATGACTGTATAGTCCGGTTTTCTTGACTAGGCCATCGGGAGTCCCGGGCCTTGAGACATCAGGGTGGATTGGGCCTCGGGCCCAGATTCACAACCAAGAGTTATATCACGGATATAATTAGCCGAAATAGGGCTTACCGATATAAGCTAAGGTTGGGTGACGGCCAGTGGCCCACTTTGATCTTAGTTATATGTGGATCTTGGAATCATTATATTCTATTGAGGGTAACTTAGGTTATTGAATATAATGCATGATTAATCATATTATACTTTAATACGAGATTAATCATTTTGAACATATAACTAATAACCTTTTTATTTATATATTTCAGATATGACTACTACAAGCACTCAAAACACATTCTCGATCCGGTCTGTTCTCGAGAAGGAGAAGCTGACTGGAACGAACTTCCTGACATGGTCAAGGAACTTGAGGCTGGTCCTCAAGCAGGAGAAGAAGGATTATGTCCTTCGAGATCCCCTCCCCGAGAGGCCTCTTGCCAATGCTGCCAGGACTCTGCACAATGCTTGGGAAAAGCATTCGTCAGATGAAAATGATGTTTATTGCCTGATGTTGGTGACAATGACTCCAGAGCTGCAAAAGCAGTTCGAAAGTGTATTGTCTCCAATCGAGATCATGGCAAGCCTGAAATCGCTTTTTCAGGAGCAGGCTAGGACTGAGAGGTTCCAGACAGTTAAGAACCTCTTGGACTGTAAGTTGGCTGCGAATGCGGCAGTGAGTCCTCATGTGTTGAAGATGATGGGTTATCTCGATCATCTTCACAAACTCGACTGCCCAATCAGCCAGGAACTTGCCTGCGACATCATTCTGCAGTCTTTACCTGCAAGCTATGATCAGTTCATTCTGAACTTTAACATGCATGGCTTGAGTAAGACACTGCCTGAGCTTCACGGAATGCTCAAGACTGCAGAGCCCAACTTGAAGAAAACCGCCAAGGACCCCAATGTACTTATGGTACAAAAGGGCAAGGGGTTTAAGAAGTCTTCTGCTAAGGATAAGGGAAAGGCCAAGGGTGTCCAAGTCACGGACATGGACACGCCAAAGCCCAAGCCCAAGTCCAAGGCTGGGCCTACTGACATGTGCAGGTTCTGCAAAGAACTGGGGCATTGGAGAAGAGATTGCAAGAAATTCCAGGAAGGTCTAAAGGAATTAAAGAAGAAGACTTTCGAGACTTCTTCATCAGGTATTTTTGTTATAGAAGTTAATACAACTACTTCTGATAATACCTCATGGGTCATGGATACTGGTTGTGGGGCTCATATTTGTACTAATATGCAGGCACTCAGCAACAGTAGAAGGCTGAAGCAAGGACAAGTGGAACTACGAGTTGGGAATGGAGCGAAAGTTTCAGCACTAGCTGTAGGAACTTACTTGTTGTCTTTACCTTCGGGATTGATTTTAGAACTTAATAATTGTTATTTTGTACCTGCTATAAGCAGAAATATTATTTCAATTTCTTTGTTGGATTTGGAAGGTTATGATTTTTCAGTTAAGAATAAATTATGTTCCTTCAATCGCAACAATTTGTTCTATGGTTCTGCCCCTCTTACGAATGGGCTTTACATACTCGATCAATCCGCGCCAATTTATAACATTAATACAAAACGGTTTAAACCTAATGAGGAAAACCGAACGTTTCTATGGCATTGTCGTTTAGGGCACATCAGCGAGAAACGCATCAAGAGGCTCCATTCGAATGGACTTCTTGGCTCATTTGACTTTGAGTCATGTGAGAAATGCGAATCCTGCATGATGGGCAAAATGACACGGGCCCCCTTTAATAAACCTAACGAGAGGGCCAGTGACTTATTGGGCCTGATACACACTGATGTGTGTGGCCCAATGTCCACTAATGCAAGAGGAAACTATCAGTACTTCATTACCTTCACTGATGATTTCAGTAGGTATGGATATGTTTATTTGATGAAACATAAGTCTGAATCTTTTGAGAAGTTCAGAGAATTCCAAAATGAAGTACAGAACCAACTTGGCAAAAGCATTAAGGCTCTTCGGTCCGACCGAGGAGGAGAATACTTAAGCCAAGAATTCAGTGATCATCTGAGAGAGTGTGGGATCGTATCCCAACTCACTCCTCCTGGAACACCTCAATGGAATGGTGTGTCTGAGAGGAGAAATCGGACCTTATTGGATATGGTTCGATCTATGATGAGTCACACAGACCTTCCAATATCCCTTTGGGGATATGCTCTGCTAACAGCAGTGTTCACTCTAAATAGAGCGCCATCAAAAGCAGTAGCAAAGACACCATATGAATTATGGACTGGAGAAGCTCCAGTGCTGTCTTATCTAAGAATTTGGGGTTGTGAAGCCTATGTTAAGAGATTAATCTCAGATAAGCTTACACCAAAATCTGATAAATGCTACTTCATTGGTTATCCACGGGAAACCAAGGCTTATTACTTCTATCTACGTTCCGAGAACAAGATCTTTGTTGCCCGGGATTGTAACTTTCTTGAGAGAGAGTTTCTCTCTAAGAAAGACAGTGGGAGTAAGGTACTGCTTGAAGAAATTCAAGATGAACAGGATACTGCTCAACCTAATGAGGAAGAGCAGCAGGAGGATCTACAAGAAATTGTAGAGCCTGAACCTGTAGTACCTGAAGTTCGAAGATCCGGGAGGATCCGTCACGAACCCGAGAGATATCAGGGATTCCTCGTGACTGACTGTCATGATCTTTTGATCATTGATGGTGATGAACCATCGAACTTCAATCAAGCCATGATGGGCCCAGATTCCTCTAAGTGGCGCAAGGCCACTGATTCCGAAATGGACTCCATGTCGGTCAACCAAGTCTTTTCGTTGGTTGACTTACCCGTTGGTGTAAAAGCCATCGAGTGCAAATGGATCTTCAAGAAGAAGATTGACGTGGATGGAAATGTCCAGATTTATAAAGCCAGGTTGGTGGCAAAAGGTTTCAGACAAGTTCACGGGGTGGACTACGATGAAACCTATTCACCGGTGGCTATGATGAAATCTATTCGGATTCTACTAGCAACTGCAGCTTTTCATGATTATGAAATTTGGCAGATGGACGTGAAAACCGCCTTCCTGAATGGTATTCTGGAAGAGGATGTGTATATGACGCAACCTGACGGTTACATAGATCCAAAGAATGCTGGGAAAGTATGCAAGCTTCATAAATCCATTTATGGATTGAAGCAAGCATCGAGGAGCTGGAATCTTCGTTTTGATGAAGCGATCAAGCAATTTGACTTTATCAGAAACGAAGAAGAACAATGCGTGTATAAGAAAACTAGTGGGAGCAAAATCGTTTTTCTTATTCTGTATGTTGATGACATACTGCTTCTCGGAAACGACGTTCCAATGCTGAAGTCTGTAAAAGACTGGCTTGGAAGTTGTTTTTCCATGAAAGACATGGGTGAAGCCGCATACGTTCTTGGAATTAGGATCTATCGGGATAGACCTAAGAGGCTGATAGGCTTGTGTCAAGACTCATACATTGACAAAGTCCTACAAAGATTCAGCATGAAAGATTCCAAGAAGGGCTTCACGCCAATGGTACATGGCACAACGCTAAGCAAGAAGCAGAGCCCTACGTCGGCTGCTGAGCTTGAGCGCATGAAGAATATTCCTTATGCATCTGCAATAGGATCTGTCATGTATGCCATGATCTGTACTCGTCCTGATGTTGCTTACGCATTGAGCATGACGAGTAGATACCAGTCAAATCCAGGTGAAAACCATTGGATTGCCGTAAAGAATATCTTGAAGTATCTAAGACATACTAAGGATAAGTTCTTGGTGTACGGTGGAAGTGATGTGCTTAAAGTCAGTGGATTCACGGACGCAAGTTTCCAGACAGACACAGATGATTTCCGGTCACAGTCCGGTTATGTCTTTTGTCTGAATGGCGGTGCAGTAAGTTGGAGAAGCTCCAAGCAGGACACCGTTGCTGATTCCACTACAGAAGCTGAATATATCGCCGCCTCAGAAGCAGCGAAGGAAGCTGTTTGGATACGAAAGTTCATTATGGAACTAGGTGTGATACCAGATGCGGCTGAGCCTCTGGCACTGTTTTGTGACAACAATGGTGCTATAGCTCAGGCAAAGGAACCAAGATCACACCAGAAATCCAAGCATGTTCAAAGAAGATATCACTTGATACGTGACATCATTAATAGAAAGGAAGTCAAGATCAGCCGAGTTCCGACAGATGATAATGTCGCTGATCCGTTGACAAAGCCACTCCCAAGGCCTAAGCTCGAGTTCCTGACTGAAGCTGTAGGCATTAGAAACATTGAAATGTAATCTAGATTTGAGTGGGAGTTTTGTGAGCTTTATTTTAGTTATTTGATATGTTCTTGTAAAACATTATTATTTATGTTTTAATGAAATTATTATTTCAAGATTATTTTAACTGTGATGAAATAATCGTTCCAAAATGATATGAACCATTTTATAGGTCATCGAAGTAAATGATTTGATCTTGAGTCATCGAAGTCATTTAGCTTGATCATGAGATCCTATATTTGATAAATGTTTTATATCACCCTGTCCCTAGTCGAAGGTTGTTGAAATTGGAACACCAACAACCGTGTAAGACTGGATTGGTACGTGACTTATGACAAAGTCTCAGTGTGTCATAGATGCTCGGCATCAAAGTCAGTACATAGGTGTATGTTGGGAACATACGACCGGACATGACCCGACTATAAGAACTCTTCAGGATATTTATATCTGTGTCATAAGAGATTCTTACTACGACTATAGAGTATAGTCCTTAGACCTGAGTTCGCATGCATGTGGCTGCATATGGACTGATGTACTTTGATCATTGTCTAACGCTATCATTCTGTGATAGCTATAAGGACCTTGTTTGGGTGCATCATGAAATGAGTAGTTTACAGTGATGGAACAAGATGGGATTTGTCCCTCCAATATAAATGGAGTGAATATCTCTAGGCCAATCGGAGATTTGAATACTGGAAAACGCATGGCCATGCTCAAACGGACTTTCCCGAGTCGTTTGTATTGTCAGTATCAAATCAGAGTCCGATGAACAAGATTAGGCTTTATAAGGATGACACTAATCTTGCCTTATGACTAATCGAGATATTGAGACGAAAGGGATTATGAATACAGAGATTCCAGTTCAAGTGGGAGATTGTTGGAATTGTGTCCAGCAATCTCTGTACTGTCTCTATAACGTAAGAGTATGTCAGTGATCAGACATAAGTCATACAATACTGGGGGTCATGATGGCTTGCTAGAGTCCGCTCATGATCTATAAGTCTTGGACTTATTGCCTTTATTGTATGATCCCATATGGGTCACACGCTTAAGCTAGCAGGAAATAATGTTGGAACGGCTTAGCAGAAGTACGACAAAAGTGCTAGGCATTTGTCGTACTAAGAGAGAAAGACTAATGGGTCTGATTAAATGGGATTTAATCAGATTGGGCCCAAAAGCCCAAAAGGGAAAGAGAAGGCTTTTAAATGACTAAAAGCCAAGTCTCTTCTCCTACAACCCAACCCTAGCCGCGATTTCTCTCCTCTCTCTGCGCCTCTCTTCCTTGTGGTCTAGCAGCCAATTTCCGGTGATTGCGTGTGTGAGCCTTTGGAGGATCCATCTCTCGGTGTATCTCCCTGATCATTGACCTGTTCATCAATTCCGCTGCAAACAAACAGGTAAAAGGTGAGATCATATGTTTCTAAATAAGAACACCTAGATCTAATGCATGTTTAGGTTGATATCAATATGAGAATTGAATCAGGATCAACCAAAACTTCCAACACGATGGATATAGTGGACCCCATGCCGGCATCTAGACAAAAAAAAAATCGTCATCATCATGACGGATTACTTCACCAAATAGGTAGAAGCCGAAATCCTACGCCAATATTCGCGACCTCGAAGTACAAAAGTTCCTATGGAAATAAATCATCTGCCGCCACAGATTACCTTAAGAAATCGTGACGGACAACGGTTCGCAGTTTATATCAAATGTCTTCGAAGGCTTTTGCGCAAGATGGAAGATAAGATTAAGAAAGTCAATGCCTCGCTACCCTTAAGGAAATGGGCAAGCCGAGGCTACAAACAAGTTATAGACAGACTCAAAAACACCTCGAAAGCAAAAAAAGAGTTTGGGCCGACGAGCTAGACGGAGTCTTATGGACCCACAAAACGACCCCACGTCGAGCCACCAGTAAAAATCCTTTCTCATTGTCGCATGGGATGGAAGAAATGGCCCCAGCGAAGTCTGCATACCAACCATCTGATAAAAACTCGCGCCCGAACACGAGGACCTCAACAACAACATGATTCTCGACACCTCGACCAAGTAGAGGAAAAGCGCGACCAAGCACTCCTCAGAATCCAAAACTATCAACAGCAAGCTACACGTTATTACAACAAAACGTCAAATGAAGGCATTTCAACAAAGGAGACCTCATCTTAAGGAAATTATTCGAAAACACACGAGAATACAGAGCAGGAAAACTCGGCACGAACTGGGAGGGCCCCTATATCATTTCTAAAGTCGTCAAGCCAGGAGTATACGAGCTCGTCACCATGAAAGGCGAAGCAATACCAAGATCATGGCACGCGAACATGCTCAAACGATACTACTACCTATGTTCGAATATGCGCTAGGCGTTCGTCGGGCGGCCAGGCTATGCCTAGCGCCTAATGAGAAAATCGGGGATTAATCGAGATTTACGTGGGGCGGAATTTTGGGTTGTATTTAAATATATTGGACCTTTAAGTATATATATATATACATTTACTTTGCTGATAAATTCCAAATGTAGCGCGTGTTCTGGTGGTAGGAGTGTCCGCTATTTGCCAACATGTTCACGGTTCGATTCCTAGACTGTGAAAATGAGTTTTTTTGGTTAAAGAGATGAAAAAGAAATAATTGCCTTTTGTCTTCAACCTCTGACAAACGGATCTGGTAACCCTAGATAGTCGTTCTCTCTCAATTCAGCACTATTTTCATCGTTTTTTCTTGTTTCAAATGTTATTCATTATCAAATATGTAGATCTATCAAATATGTGATGATTTGTAACACAAAACTGAAAAAAGTTCGAAGATTCCCATTTTCTTTCCGACCAGAGCCCAGTCGCGGCGGTACTGAGCCGAGGACCGCCTACACGCCGAGGAATCGGTCGACTCGTCCGTGTTTTCGAACAGGGAGTACTACTGAAAACAGGCACACGCTCGAAAAAATATATGTAAAAGTGAACTACGATCGGCTTGATCCCTCTTCGGAGGGTACGTAGGCAGCCTATTTCAAGGTTCAACTATTTCAATAAAAAATATTTTATAAAAACTCCTCAAGTACTGGCTCGGATTTTACACTTGTCGACATTCTGGCCAAATGATCGACGAGAACAATGTATTGCACAAGATGACCAACGCGTGTCACGTCGATTAAAAGTACCAGAACTAAGCGACCTAAGTCGGGCCCAGTCACGCAAAAAGTCTTCACTCGAACTGATAAATTAAGCCGAACATCTCCTCGCACATCCACTTTAAAAAAGACTTATGCAGGATAAGCCAAGAACGCACTTGCACCTAAAAATAGTTGATCACATGATAAGCTGATCCGAATTCGCCCCTAAAAAGTTATTTACAAGATAAGCCTGTTGGATTCCCTAGGATCCAGGGTCTAGGTGATTGAATCTGAGAACTGACCTCGTGATTACCTGGAGATTGGCAGCGGAAATTGGAGCAGGTAAACGAGATCTAGAGCGCCTCTATCGCTGCGCCTCTATCGTAGTCCACACGCATACAAGCTGGAATCCGCCGGGATGCTAGTACCGGTGATCGGATCTCCTGTGGATTTCTGAGTTTCTGTGTCTCTGCTTTCTCTCAGAGAAGCGACACGGACGGCGCGGGCTCAGGTCGATCATTCAAGACATTATATATTGACCTGGGATGACCCAAACGAGTTACGGATCAAGCCCAATTCGTTCAAGTCAATAACTCAAAACTTCAGTCTCGAGGCCCATGGTGCATCGATCGATGCATATACTGCATCGATCGACACACCTCTTCAAAACTCAGATCATATGCCAATGATCAATCCCACTCAAAGTGTATCCAGCTCTCTTAGGTGTGTGACCCTGTAGGTTCACACGATACTAGAAATGAGTTACAACTCATTTGTCATAAGCGGTTTCTAGCAAAACATTATGACTACCCAGTATCATATGAATTGTCCGATCTCGACAATACAACTATCTTTAGAGTAAGTACAATGTGATTTCAGGACATAATCCCAACAATCTCCCACTTGTACTGGAATCATCTATTCCCATAATCCCTTTGTCGCTATATCTCGATATGGCATAAGGCAAGAAACTGTGTCATCCTTATTATAGCCAACATCATGTTCATCGAACTTCTGATCTATACTGATAAAACAAACGACTGACAATCACCTCGTTTGAGCACGGCCATGCATTTTCTCAGTATCAAATCTTCGATGGGCCCTGAGATATTTATCTCCCTTTATATAGGAGGGACAAATCCCATCTTGTTCCATCCCTGTTTCTACACATACTTCATGATACGCATAAGCAATGCCGTTACAGCCGCCAGTTACGGAACGACGTTTGACAAGGTCAAAACACACCAATTCATATGCTAGAAAGCATGATGAACTCAGGTCTAAGGACTATACTCTATAGTCATAATGAGAAACTCTCATGACACAGATATAACTATCCTGTAGAGTTCTCATTAGCGGGTCATGTCCGATCATATGTTCACCAACATATATCTATGTGACTGACTGTGATACTCATATCGTTGACTCCATGAAACTTAGTCAATAGTCACCTCACAAGCTAGTCTCTCGCGGTTGTCAGTGTCCCACTTTGACAATCTTGACTAGGGACAATTATAATTTATGTCATCTTTTACTTATAGGGTTTCATGATCAAGTCCTCAACTTGATGACCTATATGATGAACATAAAATACTTGGGACCATTATTTAATCATCCAATGATCAAATAATGCTGATGTCAGTTTTAACTTACATAAACACTACCATAGCATGTCTATGTAAAGACTATAACATAACTAGAATTACTCCCACTAGAATCAAGATCATCTCTTCAGATATCTTATACCTACAGCAACAGAATAAATCTGGTGCTTAGGTTGTGGGAGAGACTGCGGTGTTTTGTTTGAAACAATTCCAACAAACCACACCGCCATTCAGATAAAAGCACTATTATACGGTCCACTGCTTGGAGCCTTTCCAACAGACAGCACCGCTATTCAGACAAAGAGACATAACCAGGTGGGAACCGGGAATCGTCTTTGTCCGTCTAACTACTTTCAACTGGTTCGTCACTTCCTCAGTTCACCACGAACCTATCCTTTGTGTTTTTAAAACATTTGGGATATTTCTGGTAACTGTTCAGTGACTATTACCGGAACATATTGGTATTTTCTCGCCATGCTATATGCATAAGCTGCATCTAGACGAGCGCAAAATATGGCATTCATGATGGATTCTGTTGCAGCAGCATTAGCAATCACACTCATTAATATTAGTTCAGCCAGTGTTCAAAACACTTCATCTTGCTAATATTGTTATTAGCTCAGTCAGTGTCCAAGACACTGCATCTCGCTTATATTATTGCCATAAGACCTTTGGTATGAAGCCATTCTTGGAATCAAGCACATTTGAACTGTCTAATACCTTATTACCATAAGGATTTTGACACGATCCAATTAGTCTTTCTGATCCATTCCAATGGATCCTCATTCCAAGAACTTTTAATGGCCTTCTCCCATGTCCATTGTTAAACTTGACTTCCGACCCAAATCTTGACAAGACTTTAGTGTCAGGACGTCGTTTATGAGATTAAGTATGTTACCTACATACTGTGTAAGAATTGCAATTACGCTCCCACTGGTCTTCTTGTAAACGCATGGTTTCTTTCTTTCTGATCAAGTCAAAACTTTTGACCACATTATCAGAATGTTGATTCCAACTCCAAGATGTTTGCTTCAATCCTGAAATGGATCGGTGAAGCTAACATGCATACCCAACCAATTTTCGGAGTTGGGGCTCACCATCGCTTCTTTGAATTTCGCATGCTCGTCACTTTTCAATGATCAACGGATCACGGCAATCGGCTAAGAGAAATCACTCTCGAGTTAGTGACGGATCCTATCGGATCTGCGAATTTCAGGCTCCACAGGCGTAGA
The DNA here is from genome assembly GCA_030180135.1 of Orychophragmus violaceus. NCBI lineage: Eukaryota > Viridiplantae > Streptophyta > Magnoliopsida > Brassicales > Brassicaceae > Orychophragmus > Orychophragmus violaceus. The sequence continues at coordinate 26,543,309 of CM058234.1, forward strand.
TCCTACAACACTTTGTAGATCTCACCGCTGCTCTCCCTCAACAGGTTGAAGTTGAGCAGCCTCCTGTGTTAATCGAATTTCTTCGATGTATACTTTTACTCCCACTGTTCCTTTTGAAAGTATGATCTTTCTTAAAAGACACAGTTCTGGACAATAAAAGTACTAAGCCTTGGTTTCCTTAGGACAACCAGCGATGTGGAACTTATCATATGTGGGTTCAAGTTTGTTTGTTGACTACTGTCTTACACAAACCTTGCAATCCCAATTAATCAGAAAAACAAATCTGGAAATCACCCAGTCCACATCCAATGTGGTGTTTTTCACTGATTCTGAAAGAAACTCTTTTCTGCGCAAAGACAGACGTTTTAGGACGTATTCTTAAATCGTTATGGAAGATTCTTGTGACTCATCTTTTATCGGAGCATATCTAATAAGATCCGATTCATTCTGTTAGATGATCACCCAATTCTTGACTTAAGTATTTTCCTCCGCGATTCAATCGAGGATCTTAATACTTCTGTCAAATCGGTTCTACACTTCATCTTGGAACTCCTCAAGGGATTCCTGCTTGTGTTTCATCAAATGAACACAACCATACTTATTGATGCCATCAATAAGGTAATGAAGTACAAAAGATTTCCTCTGGCACTAATGCTTGTTGGGCCGCATACATCAGTCTGTGTAAGGCCCAATAAGCCTCTGGCCCATTTCCTTTAGCTCTGCTAAAATGGCCTTAGTCATTTGGTCCAGTGAACAGAATTCATATCTCAAATGATTAACAATCGAATGAGTCCAAAACTATGGAATCTTTGAATTCGCTTCACTCTATGTGGTTAAACGACTATGCCAAAGAAAAGTCGAGTTTAAGTCATCAGACTTAAACCTTTAGTATTTGTGTTATATTCTGTCTTTGTTGGTTTAAGATATAAAACCCATTCCAAATGGGGTGCTACCATAGTATATTTCATTAAGATCTAAAGAACAAAACTTGTCTTTTATCAAAATGAAAAACATTCAAATTCTTACAAGAAAATGAAAGACATCTCTGCACAAGGCAGATACATAGTAGCAATTACTTAATTTCTAAAACCAAGTATGAAAAGCTCCTACAAGTGGAGAATCTCTACGGCTCATGCAGCAACCATTGCTTCATACCAGACACGCAGTTCCACTTGTCCTTTCTTCAACGTTCTACTGTCGCTTAGGTCCTGCATATTTCCAAAATATCAGTACCACAACTAGTATCCAATACTTATGTAGAACTTGAATTAATAACACAATACCTGAAGAAGAAGTACCATACATCTCCTTCAACTCTTGTGAATCTTCCAAGAATTTAATGCAATCTCTCTTCCAATGCCCTGACTCATCACAGTAGAAGCACCTTTTAACACCAGATGGGCCTGACTTGGGCTTAAAAGATGACACAGGTTTATCCTGATTCCAAATCTGGACGGCCCTGTCTCTACCCTTGCCAGCACAAGATTTCTCAAATCTTTTGCCCTTTATGATGTCTTGCTCTACTGCTTTGAGCATGCCATGCAGCTCAGTCAACGTCTTCGTCAAGCCTTTCTTAATATAGTTCTTAATGAACTTATCATAGCTTGACGGCAGTGACTGCAGAATGATGTCAGTGGCCAACTCTAAGCTGACAGGACATTCCAGTCTCCCCAGGTTATCAATGTAACCCATCAGTTTAATGACATGAGGACTTACTGGAGCATCCTATGGTAGCTTGCACTCAGTTAGAGACTTCACCATCTGGAATCTCTCAACCCGTGCCAGATCCTGAAACTTCAGTTTCAGGCTGGTGATCATCTCTATTGGCGACTCCATGTTCTCGTATTGACCTTTCAAGTCCGAGTTCATGGTAGCCAACATCAGACCACGCACATCTACCACATCAGTATAATGCTTATTCCAAGCATTATATGCTGCATGTGAGCGATTGGTCCCAAGCCTTTCTGGAAGAGCCTTTTCAAGGACATAGTCCTTGCTCTCCTGCTTGAGAATGAATCTCAGATTCCGATACCAATCCAGGAAGTTGGATCCATTTAACTTGTCCTTCTCAAGGACGGATCGCAACGAGAAAGTAGTCATAGACATAAGCTGAAATCCAAGAAAAACAAAGATTTAGTTATGGATATGATGAGAAATCTTTATTTTAATAAGAAAACTCGCATTATATTCAAATAATGTTTCCTCTATGAATATAATGATCCAAGATCCATACATTTCTAAAACCTGAGTGGACGACTCGTCATCACCCAAAGTTTAGTAATCTAGGTAAGCAAACCATTGCTAATTGTACTCAGTACAACTCTTGGTCGCAGATAAGACAGTCCATGTCTTATCTACTCTGATGTCTCTGGGTCCAGAACTTCCGATAGCCCAGTCAAGTAAAACCAATCTTTTCTGACTTGTGATCATTGACAGTTGCACTGCAAGTCTGTCAAAAACCACCTGCCTCACTCACGTTGCAGTGGATACCAAGGACTCCAAGAATATCCAACAAACGACACAAGTTTTGACAGTAGACAAGATTTGGGCAAGACATCAATACTACTTGATATTTAGTTGAGGAAACTAAACTCTGAAGGGTTAGCATATCAATCTCTTAGGTCATGTAATTGTTGATGTTAATGCACTGCAAGTCCATCAACATTACTACCTGCCTTACTCACGTAATTGTGGACACCAAGCTCTTGGCTAGACCATCACACAACGAATCGAGTCTTGACAGTTGACCACATTGAAGCTAATCTTTGATCAACGTTTAAGTCTAGTCAGGTTTCTGCAGATTCAAGGTTCAATAACCAGAATTTCGAATACTGTGTCGATCGACGTAGACTCTATCTGTCGATCGACACCACCAAACAAAACCGGACTGCAATAACCGGTTAATCCAATTAACCTAGTTCATTGAACCGGCCATGTCGATCGACACAACCCATGTGTGACGGTCGACATAGACCTAAACCGAAGATAATTTTGATAACCGGTCCAATCTAATTGAATCGACTTATCAAATCAAACTGATCTTAATTATGCAAATCGGTTTATTCCAACTGAGATAACTAATTCAATCCAATTGAATCAATTCATCCAATTTAAACCGTTTAAACCAGTTTCAACTGATTGCGATAATCGGTCCAATTCAATTGAACCATATTATCCAATCAAACTGATTTAACCATACGAGATAACCGGTTCAATTAAATTGAACCGATTCATACTGTCGCACGGCTTGTGTCGATCGATGCACCCAGTGTATCGATCGACACAATGCGATTTCTAGATCGAAACCATTCTCTGATTAGGCGAATTTGCGGTGTATCGATCGACACAAACTTGTGTCGATCGACGCTATGCGAAAACACAATCGCACTTGTATTTTCGCGCTGCATCGATCGATGCACCCAGTGCACCGATCGATGCTGTGCGAAAACCCTAAATCAGTTTTTGCCGTTTTCGTGCTGCATCGATCGACACACCCAGTGCATCGATCGATGCTGTGCGAAAACTCAGTTCTTCGTTTTCGATATTAACAAATCCGAGATTCCAATTATCAAAACGAAACCTAGCTAGCATCAATTCAATTAAAACCATTCTAATCGAATTCCAGGCTACTGATTCAATCTATTAAAACCCTAAGGCTCTGATACCACTGTTGGATTCCCTAGGATCCAGGGTCTAGGTGATTGAATCTGAGAACTGACCTCGTGATTACCTGGAGATTGGCAGCGGAAATTGGAGCAGGTAAACGAGATCTAGAGCGCCTCTATCGCTGCGCCTCTATCGTAGTCCACACGCACACAAGCTGGAATCCGCCGGGATGCTAGTACCGGTGATCGGATCTCCTGTGGATTTATGAGTTTCTGTGTCTCTGCTTTCTCTCAGAGAAGCGACACGGACGGCGCGGGCTCAGGTCGATCATTCAAGACATTATATATTGACCTGGGATGACCCAAACGAGTTACGGATCAAGCCCAATTCGTTCAAGTCAATAACTCGAAACTTCAGTCTCGAGGCCCATGGTGCATCGATCGATGCATATACTGCATCGATCGACACACCTCTTCAAAACTCAGATCATATGCCAATGATCAATCCCACTCAAAGTGTATCCAGCTCGCTTAGGTGTGTGACCCTGTAGGTTCACACGATACTAGAAATGAGTTACAACTCATTTGTCATAAGCGGTTTCTAGCAAAACATTATGACTACCCAGTATCATATGAATTGTCCGATCTCGACAATACAACTATCTTTAGAGTAAGTACAATGTGATTTCAGGACATAATCCCAACAAAGCCGGCTACAGTTCCGCACCTCGGATAACCACATGATAAGCCGAGTACGTACTCGCTCCTAAGGGTTATTTACAGGATAAGCCAAATTCTCCCCTAAGAAGCTATTTACAGGATAAGTCGACAACAGCTCCGCACCTCGACACAAACTACATGATAAGCCGAGCACGTACTCGCCCCTAAGAGTTATTTACAGGATAAGCCGAATACAATCCTTCTCACCTAAGAAACAGCTATGGGGTAGGCCGCACAAAATCCGCTCCCAGAAAAACAAGTACAAACCAAACAAACAAAGGGAATGAACTTGGAAAGAGGACCAATATATGTTGAAAAAAATCATAAAAACATAACCGAAAAACGAAACATAAATCAAACCAAAACTAAGAGCATACGGGAGCATGGGTTTCCGTAAGAACGAGCCCCTCCTCACGAAGTCTCGCGACCTCGGCAGCAGTAAAAATTCCCTCGTTCGAACCATGCATGTCCCATACGATGCGACCTGTCAAGGAGTCTCGTCTACGGTTCCGATCACCCAAAGGAGTCATGCAAAAATCCTCATTAGAGAGTTCAGTTTCATCCATCGAATAGAGCTCCTCTCTTAGGATCTTCTCATCTGCATTCAATCGCTCGATTTTTGACATCGGAAAACCACCATCAACAAGAAGACAATACGATGCCAAAACTGAAACAACCTGGTTCAACTCCAAAATTTTCCCCTGGGATTGCGCATCCTCTTCTTTAGCCCTCATGATCTTCGATAAAAGAGCCTAGGCCTTACCAAGAATCTTGGTCTTTGATCGTGCGACCTCATCAGCACAAAACGCTCGCAATTTATCACACTCAGATCTGTGCACGGCTTGAGCAACAAGCGACGCATCCCTAGCTTCTGAAGCAGAATCACGAGCCATCGAGGCACTGGCCAAACAACCATCTCGCTCCCGCAACAAGTCATCCACTTGAAGCTCAAGACTCTCAACCTTTTTCTTCCCCCGAGCTCGCGAACCTTCGCATGCATCTTGCAAAGTTTCGCCCCAGCTCCCTTTTTTCGAATCTGAGAATCTTAACTTCGTGCTCGTAAGCTTTCACCAAGTGATTCTCATCCGCAAGAGTCTGCCACCCAAAAAAACAAACGACCAAAATTAAGACTCATAACAAGGGGGGGGGGGTGGGAAGGAAGCACAAGAAGAAGGACTCAAAACAGAAACACTAATACAAGCAATAAAGAAGGAAAACCCTTACTCGGACAAGACCACAACCAATTTTCCGATGAAGGTCGGGCCTGAACAAGGCGGAAACCTGGAAATGCTTTGTGGTTGGACTCATCCTCACCGACCGAAGGAACCGAACACATGCGTTGGAATCATTAACAATCGCACCAGCCGAATTACTCGAAGCTTATGGAGAACTCAGCCACTTTGGTCCTATTACACTCACGATTTTCTTGATCAACGAAATTCCAGGATGACGGCTCTACCAATAGCGCGACAACCACACCCTCCGCCTTGGAATCAGAAGCCAAGCTCTCCTTCTCAGTTTTCCTTTTCTTTATTTCTGACGCCAAGGCATCATCACCGCCCTCATCATGGACACCAATCGAAATGCTCCAGGACGAATTCTCCCTTTTCTTCTTATCTCCCGCTGCAGATGGACCGGCAACTGTCCGATCAATAAAGCCCGACTCAGGAATCTGCCTCAAGCCATCTTTCCTCCCACTCGACTTAAGCTCCCAACTAGCCGCCCCAGCGTCTATACGAGGAAAACTTTTCCGAATCCTCTCAACATGAACATCGGGCCACAATAAAGGGCTAAGAAGAGTCAACTTCTTCAAACCCAAGGGAACATTTTTCGGGTTGGGAGAACTGAACGTGCGCCGATCTAAGAAAGGAAGCATAAGATCGTCGGAGAAAAGAAAACCCAAAAGAAGGAAAAAGAGAAAGTAGCGATCATATAATGATCGGGATTCCATGACGACCAATGCAGCATATTTTTGTCAGGAACCGACGCACCATTGATCTTTGCAAAAAAATACTGATCCTGCCAATTAGTTATCTTGCTCACCGCATCAGTAACAAGTTTAAGCCCATATCGACTCATGTCTGAAACATAGTGCACCCCGGTAATCGTCTTGTTAGTCGAGATCCTCATCGCTTCTTCAAAGAAACGAAGGGTCATATCGACTTTTCCCTCAACACCAAGTAATAGGGGGCCCACCATATTACGAACCACAGCCGGAAAAAGCTGAGAAAGAGCGATCCTGCATTGTTCGCAATAACCAGTCAAAAGCTTAGGAAGGGGAAACCAGAGGTGGCAATTAACAAACCAACAATCATAAAGACAAATCCATCCGTCAAGAACCAACCATGGACTCTCGTCCACAGTGGGAAGTCGGAGAACGAGACCGGGGACACGAGCATGAACTCTTGTTATGATATCTAAAGTTGCCTGTTTACACAGAGACTTCCGAACCTCGTGAGCCACCACAACCTTTTTTGTTTCCTCTGCTTCAAAAACAATACTCAGGTTTGGACCATCAATCTGATATTTCGGGACGTCGAAACGAAGGCGACGTCGCGCATGGGCCGATTTCTTTCCACCAATCCTAGATTCGCCTCCCTCATCCGCTGATTTCGGAGAAAACGAATATGTGCTTAAAGAAACGGACGAGCTAACACATCACTGCTATTATTAGATAACGAATGATCGGATGCAATACTCATAACCAAACTTCCGAAAAAATACGAAAGAAAGTGAAAACACGACACCCAAAAGTGAGGAAAAGAAGACTCAACCAGGGAACTCTTATACCAGAAACTTTTGACAAACATCAAGGGAACATCATCATTGTCCCACAATTATCCCAAGACCCGACCGTTGAACAATCGATGACATCATATGAGATACGCAATATCCCCGTCCGTACGACAGTTAGTGCTTTTTTTGTCCCCTTAAGAACATCACAACATGTGTCCAAAGGTATAAAGAAATGCAGAAGCCACACGAGCCAGATAAGCCGACCAGATTTCCGCCTGACTTAAATGTTCAAACAAATTCGCCGATTCCGACTCGAGCCGAAGATCGCCGAACTGGGGCGAGGGGGGGGGGGGCTAATTGTTGGATATGATTTTAGCACCCATCCATAAGCCCTTTGGAAATCTTTCCACCTCATCAAAAATATTTCAGCCCAACAAACGAGCCCGCTAAGGAGTCAAACGGCCCAGCAAGAAGCCAGCCCTTCCACGCTATAAATAGACCATTCACTCTTTATTTTCACCATCTTGTAACTTGTGAAGGCTCCGAGCTACGCTTATAAAGTGACGAGCCCGATCAACGTTTAGGGAGCACGTCGATTGACTGACTCCCACCTCGTCCATCCAGTTCATTGTTCGGCTTCAGCCTTATTATTAATAAGAACAGTTTCCGACCCCACTTAAAGTTTATTCCCGCCTCGTCAATTCGAACCCCTTTAATTGTAACCCAAATCATTTAGACTAGATCAAATTCTGTAACAACAAATCTTATGTGGTATCTTGGATGTAATGTAGATACTGCTCTGTTACTTTGCTTTCTATATAAAAATGGTTGACAAAAAATTTCGAGAAAGTGATAAGAGCAAAAGACACCATTAAAAAGGAAATTAGAGATCCGATTGGTAACGACTGTGACTGTAGGCTGTGACTGTAAACTTTTGGCTGTAGAGATTCTGACTGTAAAAACTGTGATTGTTACTTTTAATAATTTTGAAAGTTTGATTGTTAATAAAAAACTGTAGAAACTGTGAATGTTATTTTAAGCACTATTAGTTTTTTTTTATAAAATATATATTCTGTTAGATTTAAATGCAAATAATGATTTGTTTTATTATGTTATATGATATGTTTATAATTATATTAGTATTAATAATTTTACATAATTTTTAGCATAAGTAATTATTAAAAATATAATTAAATAACAAAATAAAATAACTTAATTTTGATTAAAGATAAATATTGTTAACAAAAAACTTCAGAAGTATGCATATTTGATTTTTTTTTTTTTGAAGATGTGCCTTGTAGTGAGTAACATAAATACTTTTAACAAATAAACTTTTTTTTCTTTGTTAATCATTGTTACTTTTAATAATTTTAAAAGTATGATTGTTTACAAAAACTGTAAAAACTGTAAGTGTTATAGAAAATGAGTTTGAAAACTATGAGAAATTTTTTTTAGGGAAATTTGGCTAATTGGGTAAAAAAAAAATGAACTTTGTCCCCCTATACCTTTTTCAATTTTTACCCAATTTTGACATCATTACCCTTATATATATTTGGAAAATATCAAATTTCAATAGTTACAAAACCCAAAAAATATTAAAAATAAGATAAAGTAAATAAACACCAATGAGAAATTTTAATATTTTTTTAATTGAATATTTGATTTTTAAAAATTATTATTCTTTTTGTTCTGCGAGTTGCAGAATAATACACATTCTACAGTATTCTACCATTTCCACTACGATCTACCAATGATAGAATATGTAATCTTCCACTTTCACTGTTATCTACCATCCGCAGAATACACATTCTACGGTTTACTCTTCGTTCTGCTAATCGTCACATTTGGTAGAATATCTTTTCTACCACTTCTTCTATATTCTACCGTCCGCTGAATATACAATCTACCGTTTTTATTGTGATCTACCGTTGGTAGAATGTACATTCTGCCAAGGTTGTTATAAAAATCTCAGAAAATCTAGGGATATTTAAATCATGATCTATACTTAAATTTTCGAAACTTGCTCGAATATTTCAAAAATTCTGATTTATTTTTTGTTCTTACTTGAATTTTTACTCGTTGGTGTTATTGTGTTAGTATTTGTTTCAGAATCTAAAACATCTAAAATTTGAATAATTAAGTGTTTGTTCTGATATTGATTTACTAAGTATTTGGTTATAGTTATAACGTTACAATTAGTTAAATGATTGACATCAAATCATTGCGGGAGACCTGCCAAAGCTAGTGCAACTATTAGTGTGTGCAGTTGATATGCTGTTCGAGAGGAGGAGGACCCTTGTTCATACAGCGTACTTGAGTTTGATATTGAAAAATAAAAAGATTGATTCGTGTTTGATTCTGACGAAGATGGAGATAATGGTGGTAAACAAAAACAAGATGAATAAGGTGTAGTTGATACGTCTTGCCGGAACATAATTTACGTGGAAGGTTTGGGCTTTTCTCTTTACACCTGATTTCATTCCTTCTCTCATTTTATTTCCCCTCCCAAAGTTTTCAAAGTCTCAACTGTCTCCTGCTGCAGGCTCACATTAAGCCTTGATGAAGCATCAGCTGGAGTTGCTCCCACGGCTTTCACGTTCTATGCAAAGCAACGAAGAAGTTGTCGGGCACGTGAAGCTTTACTCGATCACCGGTGCTTTGCCTCTAATCCGAGACTTCAAGGTAAGCCATTAGATGCCCCCTTATCTTCACTGGACTCAAAACCACTGATCTTTCGGAGTTTTTCTGCAACTTACTCTTTCTAAAATCGATGAATCTTGGTCTTGGGTTTGTAGGAAGAAGGTTTCGATGTGCAAACTTGGTATCACAAAACCCTCCTTAGGCTCTCCCCTTTTCTGATATCCTAAAATTTGATCCTTATCTCTTCTATTTGTTTTGTAGTTGTCATGGCTACACTTCATGCAAAGAACGAGTATTGTTTTCTTACAGACATGTGCGAAGGCTTTGATGTCTTCATCAAGATTATTTCTCAACTTGAGCAAGACTAAGACACTTAGATAGAAGACAATATAAATAAAAGCTTCACATAGCTTCTCTCTTGTTTTAACTAATGGTTCTATACAATTTGCTTTCAATCTATTTGTACAAGTCAATGGTGGCTCAATACAAAATTTTAAACTCAAAAGGTTAATGTTATTTAATTATATTATCTATCTTGAGTTGCTTTTCCACCTTCGGTTTCAAGCTTCTGTACCCATAGGCGTAGTATTTGCTGGTGATGGTGAAGCTTCCAAAGACCATTTCCCAATACAACAATTGAGTATATGCCATGTGTGATGATAGAAGCACGAAGATTGTTTGTCTGCAATATTTTTCAGTTTTGTTTACAATGATTTTGGGTTAGTAATATACATGAATCCATTCAAAGTCGTGGTACAAACCCAAAAGTTTCAAGAAGAGAGTAGATTTTCTTCCTCTGTCTTCGCTTGTATCACACTGCAGAAAGGAACATAGACAATCCTTTAAGTGTTTGATGTAAAACATATCCAGAGCATCATACTTAATACAAAGGTTTAAGCACCTGCAAACAACTACCTCAGCTCGTCACAGGCAGATGAGTTTTCAAGATCGGTGCCATTATATAAGTCGGATCTAAGAGAAAGAACAGAAAAAAATTAGTTGAAGTGGTTAAAGGTTTTGTAACCTAGATAGCGTTTTAAGAGTAGTGAGAAACCTTTAGGTGAAGCAGCAACGTAATAGCGAGAACCAGTGAGAGCGGCAGTAATAGTGGCTGCAAATGCTTGAGCAAACAGTAAAAATGGAGGCAAGATTCCAGTCTGAAAATTTCAATAGTTTGACTTCAAATTCGCCTAAGGTCCTCAAACAACATAATACGACAAAACAACAATAGCTACACCAAAACAACAACCAAATCAAGTAAAATTATCACAAAAATCAAGGAAATCTTAAGAAGTTACACTATATCCTTACAAAACAGGTTGAGAATGCAAAAACAAAAAGTGAGATGGGATTATTGGCTTACATTGCCTAGGGATTCTTTGACAGCGGAAACATAAATCTGCAGAGAATAATCAGTGAAATTATATGTCATTAACAACACAACAACAAATATAATATGAACATACTACTTACTACTGCAAAATCATCAATATAAACATTCTGATCAATGTACGTCGATGACTTTGGTCGGTAATTAGCTAACACAGTGTCATAATGAAATTTGGTGAAATCACAATCAGAGCTAACACATTCGTGATTAAAAAAGGCTCAGACTTTAAGACAAGTAAGAGATGAGACAATTCAATTGTGCCAGAGTTAGTTAAAATATTGCTTCATTCAAGCTCTCACTTATCAATAACTCTGATTCGGAACTGAAGAGAAGATTCTCTCTTGGATTCAGTGTTAATTGCTATTTCGTTAGACAAATAACAAATGAGGTTCCAATTTCGTATTAAGAGCAAAAACAGAGCCAATACGATATAAGGGAGTTTGACAAAAATGTATGTGGTTAGAACTACATGTTTCATAGAATATTTTCCTCATGAGTTTAGATTCAACGATTCTAAAAAAATTGGCATGCGACCCTAATTCCACAATATATGAAGTTTGTATTGAAAGCCCAACTTAAAAAATAAAGTTTATCGAAATACTTTTTAGGGAGATGCAGAGGCACACATACGGATTTGCAGAGGCCGAGGTGGAGTTGCGGAGGAGGTGCAGAGGCGCTCCAGTGGAGGAGGTGCGGAGGCGTTCCGGCGGAGGAAGTTTGGAAGCAGGGGTAGAGTGGCTAAGGAGGAAAAAAGAGGAATGGAGAACACGAGGGAGGAAGAAGATATTTGTTCTAGGTTTTAGCTTATTATTTAATTGTTTTAAGGAATTTATTATTTTAAATATATAACTCTAGGGATATAAATGGATTTACAAAACATATAATACTAAAGGGACATTCCTAAGTTGAAAAAAGTATAGAAGGACAAAGTTCATTTTTTTGACCCAATTAGCCAAATTTCCCTTTTTTTTATTGTCGGTTAATTAAAATTTGTTTGATCAAATTAAGAAGAATGTTTGATTATTTGAAAAAAGAAAGAAGAATTTTTTTTGATTATTTAATAGAATTTGTTTGAATATTTAGAAAAGAAAGAAGAAAAAAAAACTTAAGAAACTAGAGAAGCATTCGTAGGAATGTAGGAGGAGAGAGAAAAATAGTCTTTTAAAATACTTAAAGTAAGGAAAAGGTGGTTGTAGAAAAAAATTGAAAATAAAAAACAAAACAGTTATAAATACTGCGAAGATTTTAAAATTTAATATAGTCAATAAAACTTGATTGGGTAATTAAATAATGTCAATACTGTAAAAATCTATACAGTCTCTACAACCTACAAGCCAATCACTACATAGATCTTGATTCGTAAATTCTTTCATTCCACATAAATTAGCCAACACAACTTCCAACTTTCTCCGTAGTACATGAAATACCAAACTTATTTTTTGTAAGTGGGTTCGTGCTAAAAAAACAAAGAACCGTCGACATCTTGTGACGATCATGTGATTTAAAGTAGGTTTGGGATTGAAGGCAGAAGCAAGACTTCAATGAAAGGTATGAGAAACAAAGGTTTTCTTATTATTGATTTCTTTCTTAATGTTTATAATCGGGTAAAGCTCTACATTTATAGAGTAGGTAGAGCCTTTAGCAAGACCTTAACGTTTACAATCATATGTGGCACAATCATACTAGCTCTAACAAATCTAAGGCAGAGAATCGATTAGCTGTCTTGACCGAATCCGTACTGAGCTGCGTCGAGGGCATCTTGTGCTTATCCTGAGACGATCCTTTGTTTTTGTCCTGTTGCAGGGTTGTTAAAGAAGATTGTTGCTGACCGTTGTTGACTGTTTGAACGGATCTGGACTTGAGCTTGGGCTTGGATGAAATGTTGGCTTTGGGCTGAATCATCTTGAGGCCCAACAGAGGTTTTCCCAAGCTTGAAACGGCTGCGTTTGGAGCGGAATGTTTGAATTCGCCATTACCCCCTCGCAAACTTGGAGTGGGGTTCTTGTCCACGCCGAGTTTGAACCTGATATGGCAGAAGGACTGAATAGGCAGAGACTTCGTGAAAATGTCGGCTAGTTGGAGCTCAGCTGATACATGTTTAATGACAAGAGCACCCAAAGCCACTTGTTCTCTGACGTAGTGATAATCTGTTTCGAAATGCTTATTCCTTTTTATGGAAATCTTGATTGGCAGTGAAGTAGACAGAAGACATGTTGTCGCCATATAACTCAGGTGTAGCAAGAAGAGGTATGCCCAGTTCCTTCAACACTATACTGATCCAAGTTATTTCAGATGTTGTTTCAGAGAGAGCGATATTCCGCTTCAGTTGAGCTTTTAGAGACAGTCAGCTGCTTTTTGGATGACCAGGAGATGAGGTTCTGACCCAAGAATGTGCAGAACCCTCCAGTTGAATGTCTTGTAGAGGGACAACCTGCCCAGTCGCTATCATTTTACGCTATGAGAGTTGAATCCGTGTTGTTTGTGAAGCTGAGACCCATCGATGTTGTTCCACAGATGTACTTGAGTATCCGTTTGAGGTTGATGAAGTGGGATAGTGATGGTTCATGCATCTTCTGACAAACATGGCTGACAGCGAATTGGATGTCTGGTCGAGTTATTGTGAGATATTGCAGCTTTTCGGCAAGGCTTCAAAAGTAGGTTGGGTTGTCAAAAGGAATGTCCTGAGACGCTACTCGGTTGAGTTGCAGAGGAAGAGGCGTTGGAACAGAGCCTGAGTCAGATAAACCAGCAACCTCTAAGAGGTCCTCTGCATATTTCCGTTGAGAGAGAAAGAGACCGTGATCACTGAACTCAGCCTGTATCCCCAAGAAGTAGTGAAGATTACCAAGATCTTTCATCCGGAATTGATCATTCAATGCAAAGAGTAGTTTTGTCATTGCTGGAGAGTCATTTCCTGTAATAGCCATGTCATCAACATATAGTAACATCATAATAACATTAGTACCTTATCTGAATATGAACAGAGATGTATCCTTTATGCTGCATGAGAAGCCAAATTCAATAAGGAAATTGATGAACTTATTGAACCAGGCCCGAGGAGACTGCTTAAGGCCATACAATGGTTTGTGGAGATGACAGACGTGATCAGGCTTAGTTTTATCAACAAAACCGGCTGGCTGGCGCATGTATACTGTTTCAGTGAGCTCTCCGTGTAAGAACGCGTTACGGACATCCAATTGTCTGATGTTCCAATGATTGATAGTGGCAAGATGAAAGACTATGCGTACCGTTGCTACTCTGACTACTGGACTGTATGTCTCCAAGTAGTCGATGCCTTCTTCCTGATCAAAGTCTTTGGCAACAAGGCGTGCTCTTAGCTTGTCAAGGGACCCATCATCATTGAGCTTGGTGCAGAAGACCCACCTGCTGCCTAGTATATTCATGTCTGAGGTAGCAGGAACTAGAGACCATGTTTTGGTTTCAGCACAATTTTCAAGCTCTTCTTCCATTGCTTTGGTCCAGCCCGGATGCTTGAGGGTTTTCCTGACAGTTTTGGGTTCAGGATGAGAGACTTTATCCATGAGAAGAGCATATTTTGGATTAGGCTTTCGTATGCCATCCTTTAATCGTGTCACCATAAGATGAGCAGAGATACGAGTAGGTTGTGGTGGAGTAACAGAAACCGGAGCTCGCAGAAGCGAGGGACGTGGCGTTTCTGAAATTGAAGGGAACCTTGTATCAGCCGTAGACACCGTAGACTGAATCCTTGGCACTGATTGCAGAGGTGGAAAGTGGACATCAGAAGATAAAGGAGGTATGACTGGAGAATTCTGAGTAACAAGAGGCTCAGATGGGCAGATAAATCTCTTCTGCCAAGCTGTCATAATGGGGGTGGTTGCCACTGGATGAAACCGTTGATAAACAAATGAAAATGGGAAGCTTTCTTCATTAAACAGCACATGCCTAGAGATGAAGACCTTACCGGTTGGAGGATAGAGACACCGGTAGCCTTTGTATTTCTCATTATACCCAATAAAGACACAGTGCATGGATCTAGGGTCAAACTTGTGGACCACATAGTCTCGAAAAGTGGGGAAGCATGAGCATCCAAAGGTTCGTAAGGAGGAATACTCATGAGCTTTCTTGTAGAGTGCTTCAAATGGGCTTTGCTTGTTGCCCAAGGCAGAGGTGGGCAATAGATTACTGAGGAAGTTCGCAGTATAGAAAGCCTCTACCCAGTATTTTAGTGGAGTATTAGCTTGATACATGAGTGTGAGACCAAGTTCCGTGATATGACGGTGCTTACGTTATGCTAACCCGTTCTGTTGCGGGGTGTAAGGGCAGGATATAAGTTTTTGAATGCCATGTGGTTGCAGATGAAGGGTGAACTGTTTACTGATAAATTCCCCTCCTCCGTCACACTGAAACATAACAATCTTTGCAGATAGTTGGTTTTCAACAAGGCGTTGAAACTTAACAAATGTAGTAAAGAAATCAGCTTTGGACTGCAACGGATAAAACCAGAAAAATCGAGAGAAGTTGTCAATAAAGATAACATAATAGCGAAAGCCTTGATTTGAGATTACAGGTGAAGGTCCCCAAAGGTCACAGTGAATCCTTTCCGAAGGTCTAGAAGCTACAAAGTTCGAAATACCAAAAGAAAGGCGACTACTCTTCCCCATTCGACATGGCTCGGACATCTTCAAGGTACTTTTATTGAAACAGATAGACTTGATAGAGGATAGATACTGCAGGATTTGGTCATGAGGGTGTCCCAATCGCTTGTGCCAAACTTATGGACTTGTGGTTGTTTGATGACTGGAGAAGAAGGCCTTTGATCGTGAACCCTCAAGCGTGTACATACCGTTAAGCAGTTTTCTTGAGCTCAGAAGCTCCTTTGTGTGTGTGTGTCCTTAACACGAACACCAACAGAGTCAAATTTAAAAGAACACAGGTAGTCTGTGGTGAGCTTTAACACAGATAACAGAGACTTAGCAATATCAGGGCAAACCAGAACATTTGTCAAAGGAAGAGTACCTGAGCTTGAAGCAAGATCAACATAACCAACGTGGGTGATTGGTAAAAACGTTCCATCACCAATCACGACTGAGTCATTACCTCTGTAGAGTTGAGACTGAGAGAGATGATGAGGGGAGCTAGTGACATGTGTGGTAGCGCCTGAGTCAGGGTACCATTCACTGGCGTGTTGATCAGTAACATCCGTTATCTTCATTGCGGCTAGAGCTAAGGGAAGTTCATCATCTTGGTAGCTGTGATTGAAACGGTGCCAGCAGCGAAGCGCATGGTGGCCAGTTTTACCATAGATCTGGCAAACTGGTCGTTCCTCGGTTTCGGACGATGAGGAAGAAAGCTGTTGATGAAATCCTTGTCCTCGTGTTGAGAAGGACCCACGACCTCGACCTCCTCCAAAGCGCCTGTTAGAGTAGCCTCGTCCTCTTGTGTAGTTTCCTTGATAGCCAGATTGATTGGTATTCCGAGAAGTTTGGAAGGCCAAATGAGGAGTAACGTCATCGCCAGTGGAGTAGCTTGTTAGACGATCATTGAAGGCAGTGAGCTTTGGAGTGATAGAGTCAAAGGTGGGATATGGGAGTATCCATAGCATGTTCAATCATCGTTTTGATGGGCTCATAGTCACGTCCAAGACCACGGAGGGCAGAGAAGATATTTATAGTCTCAGACATGGGACTGCCGATGGAGTTAAGCTGGTCACTGATGGTCTTAATCTCCTGGAGGTAGTCAGCCATAGATTTTCCTGCTTTTGAGACTGTTTGCAGTTTGTGCTGGAGTTCAAAGAAGCGTGAGTTAGATGGACGGTTGAAGTGACGGTCTAGAGCCATCCAAATCTCATGAACAGTGTTGCAATTGATAATAACACTCAAGATAGTTTCTGAAACAGACCCGAGAAGCCAAGATTGGACAACCTGATCGGTTTGAAACCAAAGAACATGGTCAGGATTAGGAACCAGGGTATTGATTGTGGGAGCCAAGATGGACTCCGGAGGAGGTTGAGAAGAGCCAGTGACAAAGCCAAGAAGGCATTGGCCACTGAGAAAAGCCTGAAGCTGACGTTTTCAGAAGGCATAATTTTGATCAGTGAGTTTGACTGTGATAGAATGAACAACATTTAGAGAGGGAGGAGTGAAAGGTTCAAGAGCATCCATGGCTCTGATACCATGAAGGCAGAAGCAAGGCTTCAATGAAAGGTATGAGAAACAAAGGTTTTCTTATTATTGATTTCTTTCTTAATGTTTACAATCGGGTGAAGCTCTACATTTATAGAGTACGTAGAGCCTTTAGCAAGACCTTAACGTTTACAATCGTAGGTGGCACGATCATACTGACTCTAACAAATCTAAGGCATATAATCGATTAGCTGTCTTGACCGGATCCATACTGAGCTGCGTCGAGGGCATCTTGTGCTTATCCTGAGACGTCCCTTTGTTTTTGTCCTGTTGCAGGGTTGTTAAAAAAGATTGTTGCTGACCGTTGTTGACTGTTTGAACGGAGTTGGACTTGTGCTTGGGCTTGGATGAAATGTTGGCTTTGGGCTGAATCATCTTGAGGCCCAACAGAGGTTTTCCCAAGATTGAAACGGCTGCGTTTGGAGCTGAATGTTTGAATTCGCCATTAGGGATGAATATGGATATCCAAAAATTTTAAGGTATCCGAATGCGGATATATGTTATTACTAGTCAGATTTGGATTTGTGGTTTCCGTATATATAAATTCCGGATGTCTATCTAGATATTAAAACTATTCGTGGATATATCCAGATCTAGATCTATTAAAAATAATTAAAATATTATATAAAATATCATTTTCATAATTATATTTGTTATAAAACATAACTGAAATAAAATTTAGACATATTTTATATTAAAAAATCACATAGTATTTCTAAATTTATATATTTTAAAAATATTTTAATATATTTAATAGTACAAATATGGATACGAATATCTGAATTTTAAAAATAAAATATTTGGATCCAGTTTGGACGGATCTTAAATTTTATTATCTAGTTTGGAAGGATCTTAAATTTTATTATCCGGATCCGACCTACCCGAATATTTATGGAAAATCCGTCAAAAACGGATCTAGATACCAAATTGTCCTTAATGAAATATAACATTTTAATAAATTTGAAAAAAAAAATTGAAAACAGAAAAAAAAATTGGACGAATTTTTTTTTTTTTTAAAACGGCGGCTAAAACCTGAAACTCAGCTCCTCCTCCGACGCCGTCTTCGTCCTCCTCTGCCATCGACGTTTCCTTCACTTCCGACGTTTCCTTTGCCGCTGACGTTTCCTAAGATCATTCACCAATCTTTGAAAGGTTTCTAACACGGGCATAACGTCTTTTCCTTGTTTTGTCGGACTATAAATAATGCTGGATAAGAAATACAAGACTGCAATCTTCAACCTATCTCCATTTCTATCAGGTTCCAATTCCTCTAGCTTAGCTTTCATGTCTTACAGTCTTATACGCCCTTCAAAATACTTGTTCACGAAGTCCATACTGCCTAATCGCCACCAATTGAGTGGGTAGTTGCGCTAGTCGAGTCCCGATATCAATGCTGCTCTCTTAAACCATATGGATGGGAACACCATTCACGAGAAACCAAGATTCTATTATCTTTTGGATTTCTACCGTACGAAGAAGGAGCATCCACATGGGTTGTACCTTGTGATTTTCGTCCTTTGGCATGTGAAAAAGTGAGAGAACTGTGGATGGTTCTCAAACCAAAACCTCTCCTTCTTAGTGAGCTTCACTTTATCAAACGTTTTCAAAACGTCCTCAATGTAATACCTCGTAGATAGCTTGACACTATTACTATACTCCGTAGGCGGAAAGTACATTATCAGAGGTCGTAAAGCTGTCGTTTCTTCCGCGAGATCCTGCAACAAACTTACAGTTTTACCAAGTTATGTCAGTGTTACCAATAAAATCATATTAGTTTTCCTTAGTTCTACGAGTATTATTTATTAATACATCCTAGATCGACCTAGTTTTCCCACTATCTTATCAATTCAACATACTTTTACCAAGTTTTCCCAGTATTACTTATTAATTCAACATACCTTTACCAAGTTTTACCGGTTTACAAATAAATTCAACATAATTTTCTCTACTTACCGTTGGATGGCCGTCGCTCTCGGTTTCCTCCTCCTCGGTTGCGTCTCCTCCATATCCAATTGTTGCTTGCGAGTTTTCTTCTCCAATTTCCTCGGTTGAGGATTCAACAACATCAAATTCAACAACATCGGTCTTGCCCTCATCCTTTTCTTTCTATAAGGTTTCTCTTCCCCTTGCTCTTCATAGGACTCCGCCTCCTTTTCGTCATCGGACTTCTCCTCGGACTCCTTCTCCTCCTCCTCCTCCTCCTCCTCTTCTTGTTCTTCATCCGACTCCGCCGCATCAGACTTCTCCTCTTCTTGTTCTTCATCCGACTCCGCCTCCTCGACCTCATCAGACTTCTCCTCCTCCTCTTCCTCTTCTTCTCTGGTTCCGGATTTGTCGGACCGCTCTGCTTCTAGGTTATTGACTGCACCCTCAGACCAACAGTCGGAACCGCCGATGAACTCACTAGCGAGGGCTCAACTTCTTCTTCTTCTACAATATTCACAAACTTAGCCTTTTTCGACACATTCTCTTCTTTTGAAAGATTCGTCGACGACTCTTTCCTTATCTTCGGCTTCAGATTCTCCATCTTCTTCTCCTCATTTCCGTCGTCTTTAGGGTTTTCTCTCGCCGCCGACTGCCATGTAAACACCACTTTCGTCGAGCGTCACAAAAGATAATCGAGTAGAACTAGGGCAGTTTTACTAGAGGAATCGAGAGAATAGGAACGTTTGGAGAAGAGGGAGCGATCGGAAATTAGGTTTTTTACTCGATTTTTACCCTCAATTTTCTTAAGTTTCTAATACTCGGGTCAGACCCGTTAAGGTTGGGTCGGTTGGGTTTGGCCCATGTATGAATCGTAATTTCCATATATTCACTAGGTTTTTGGGTCATTTACCTCATTTTCGGCTTAAAAATGTTAAAAGAAATTCAAATTAGAACGGGGTCATTTGAGATTTTATTTTCGAATAGAGGGCATTCGAGATTTTGACTCCAAAAAAAGAAAGGTAAATAATGACATGTCCAACCTTACTTCATTTTTCATTTAATATTTCAACTCTATTTTTTTATGGTAAGTCATTTCCATGGTATTTTTCCTCTAAAATAAAAAATTTATGATAAAAGAATATTTTTTTTCAAATGTATTCCTATATATTTTTTTAAATGAATATTTTCTTTATGATTCTATTTTTTATTTTACTATTAGTACATTTTATTTATAAAAGTTACAATTTGATCCATATATTTTATTATTATAATTTTATAAATTATAATATTATTTAAATTAAGTATTTTATTATTTAATAAAAAATTACATTATGTATTATAAAAATAGAAAACATATTAAATTTTTATATAGTCATCAATAAAAATGTATTTTCACAAATGATTAATATTTTATAGTAAATATATAATTATTAAAATAATACTATTTTTTTTAGTCATAAATAAAATGATTTAAAATTTTAGGAATTTTACAAATTAAAAAGTTTACCTTTATTATAGAAATAAAAATAGATATCCTTGGCTGATATACTAAAATCTAACTAGTACATTTAGACTTTATTCTCTCTTCAAGGATTTTCTCCTCCTTCTCTCTTTCTGGCTTGGTGACACCGTCTCTCTCTGCCGCATGCCTCTCCGGTGTCCGTCACCCCTTGTCGGCGCCGTGAGAGGGCTTTAATCCCTTTTCTTTTTCTTCTCAAGCCCTGTGCTCCTTTTGCGGTGGGTTTCTCTCTGGTCTGCGTTGCTTGGCGAGGGTTTTTTCACTAAGGTTTGGTCGTGGTGGTTCGGTGGTGGGCTTTTGGCATTGTCGCTTCCGCAGTCCCCGATCTGTGAGGACAAGATCCGGCGATTTTTTGTCCGCGGCGGCGCTTCTTTTGGTTCTCCTTCCGAGCTCTTCTGGCGGTTGTTGGATCTTCTCCCTCCGGATCTTGATATGGCGGTGGTCGGGTTTGCGCTTCGGTTTGGTGGTGAGATTAGTTTTTGGTTGCATGTCGTGCTGGGTTTCTCTCTCTTCATCTCTTGCCCGCTAGAGGACGGTGACAGAAGGGCAGGGAGGTTTCGCGGCAGAGTTCGTGGACCGGCGATGACTATGGTGGTCCGTCTCCTCCGCTTTGTTTAGGCATCACCGTGGGTGTGGTGGACCGAAAATAACGGCGGAGCGGGTGGGTCTTCTCTTCCTAGTTTTAGGCATGGCTTAAAGCTGCTTCTGTTTGTTCTTGGTGCTCGTGGGCGGTTTGACGCTTGTGCTCTGCTTGGTGGCGGCTTCGCTTCTTGTGACTGGTCTTCGATTCAACCGCATTCTTGAGCTTCTGGCAGCGGCAGCGTGTGCCGTCCTTCTAGGGTTTTAGTATCGGTTTAAATCGGTTTTTCCAGACTTAGATTTAGGGTTGGGCCTTCTTATCCCTTTCGGTAGTGGGCTTGCGTTGTTTTTCTTTAATTTTGTTATCTTTTGTTTTTATTTCCTACTTTTCTGTTTTAAATTTGTCTGTAAGTTTAAAAAAAAAATCCAAAAATTTAAATACGAAGACCCTTAAAAAAATAGAGATCCTCTAAATATAGAGGAAAAATAGCAGTCTTTATTTTGGAATAAGATATAGATGTGGATTGGAGTAGAATTTCCTCTATAATAACATTTGAGGCAAAAATAGAGATAATTTGAAGATGTCCTTATAATAGTTTTAGAAATTTGGATTTCCATATCAGGTACGGATAAAATCTTTTTAGATTTTAAATCTAATGGATTTTAAAACTAAGGATTTATTTGAAGATATAACTACTTTCGGGTCGGATTCTGATCAGCTCTACTCGGGTTTGGATCGGTTTTCGTCTAACAATGTTATATCTATAAAAATTCGACTTCTCCATATACTATTTGGTTCTGATATTTTCGAATATAAAATAGGGAAATTAACTATACTAGCACAAAAACATAGGGAAATTACTATAGTAGCATCTGTTTTTTTTGTTAGGAAAATGTTTAATTTTTGGACAATAATACCCTTATTAGTTCTTGTTAGGAAAAAACATATTATAGAATTGCCATTATTTTTTTTTCCACGTCAGACCGAAATCCAATTATTTACAAAATGCCACTGCGTTTTTAAAATAAATCCGCAAGTATTTTTTGAACAAATCTGCATTCCTTGTTTAGGATTATTTTTTACAGATTTATATCTGATTTAAACAAATCCGCATCATCTTGTTGTGGATTTATTTTCTTCGTTACGGATTTAATAAATCTGTAACACGCAAAAAACGTTTCAAAATTTACTATATTAGCACATAGTGTTGCAGATTTTCATATTTGTTGCAGATTTATTCCTTAATGTTCGAGATTTTTCGCTATTTTGCTGACGTGTCATTTCATGTGTTACAGATTTTTGAGTCACTCCGGATTTGTTTTCCAGATTTTTTATAAATCAAGATATTAGTACTCCAGATTTGTTTTATGTGTTGCGGATTTAAATAAATCTGCAACACATAAAATTGATTTTGAAAATTACTGTGTTAGCACCCTTTGTTACAGAGTTATGCTTAATGTTGCAGATTTGTTCCTTTTGTTGCGGATTTGTTTTAAATTTAGGTTACAATATAGTGTTGCGGATTTTTGAAAGCTTTAATAACCTCTTCAATATAGTGTTGCAGATTTATTTAAGATGTACATAATTCGAATAATTGTTGCATGATCTTCTCCTGATTTTTATGAACCGTTTATGGTAACTAAATAAATTCAATATTTGGCAAAAAAAAGATAACCAACCATTTTATTTCAATTAATTTCTTATTTAAATAATTTATTTATTATTTTTTTGTTTTAAACTTTTTTACAAAATAAATATAATAATAAAAATAACCAACGAATTTTGTTTCTATTAATTTCTCATTTAAATGATTTATTTATTATTTTTATATTAAATTCTTGTTTTCAAAATTAAAATAATAAAAATAAGCAACAAAATAATTTTTATCAATTTTTATTTAAATTTTGGATTTATTAAAACATTATGTTGTATTTATTTCTTATATTTGAAAACAATTTTTTTTTAAAACAATTAGCCATAAAAATTATTTATGTTAATTTATTATTTTTAATTGATTTATGTATAAAATATATTTGTATTTTTTTGGAAAAACAAAAATTAACCATCAAAAAATAATATTTGTATTTTGTATTTAAATTATTTTTTATAAAATTATTTTTATTAGTTTCTTACTATTTATTTTTTAAACGAATTTATATTAATTGTTTATTTTTTAAAAACGAATTTATATTAATTATTTATTTTTAATAATGAATTTTATATTAGTTTATTTAATTTTAAAAACATTATATTAATTATTTTACTTTAATGATTATATATATTATTTTTTTAAAAAAGATAAGTTAAGGAAAGAACAATATAGTATTTTAAACCATTATAGAATGCTACTCTAGTAAAAAATACACCCTAATGCTACTCTAGTAATTAACCTTAAAATTTGTGCTACCAAGAGTAATTTTCACTATAAAATACTCAAAAACCTGTAAAAATACCAGAAAATCTGCTTTCAAATTGATTCTGAATTGGGTCATTGGATCAAGGTAAAAGTGTCTATCCATATTAATAAATAAGATTATTTTTGTAAATCCATTGTATACTCCAAAAAATAGACTGAAACATTATATAAAATATTATAATGGAATTAAATAATCTTTAAAAGGGACAATAAGCCCAATAATCTAAAATGGGATCAAAACTAAGTACTGACCAAAACTTAATCGAAACCAAGTTAGGGTTGATGAAAAGACCATACTAACCTCGCTTTCCTTACACGTAGGCACAAGCGAGAAAGAGTGAAAACAAATTGTGTGCCCCAAAAATATGTTAACACAACTTGCACACTAAAAACTATTGATGATATTTTTTAGATTTCATATAACCACACAAATTGCTTCTTTTCTTCTTCTTCTTCTTCTTCTTCTTCTTCTTCTTCTTCTTCTTCTTCTTCTTCTTCTCCTCTCCTCTCTCTCTCTCTCTCTCTCTCTCTCTCTCTCTCTCTCTCTCTCTCTCTCTCTCTCTCTCTCTCTCTCTCTCTCTCTCTCTCTCTCTCTCTCTCTCTCTCTCTCTCTCTCTCTCTCTCTCTCTCTCTCTCTCTCTCTCTCTCTCTCTCTCTCTCTCTCTCAACAAAGCAAACCAAAATGTTTTTTGAAGATTTAATCTGAAGATCCAAAATAACTCTGATGATAGCAAAAGTTAGATACGTGTACACAGTCTGATGAGTCGACTAAGTTAGGTATGTGTTTTCACAATTATGGTGTGTAGTAAATCAATTATTAACAAGTTAGCTTTTAGGGTATGTGTTCAAATTGTTAAGTATCATATAAAATATAGAATTTGACCGATAATTGTTTGGTTGACGCGATAGCAAAGTTGTTATCAGTTAACTTTCATGTTTTATGTTATTGATGATTTGATAACAAAGTTGATTCACACATATTGAGTCTACTAATTGAGTTAGGTACGAGTTAAGTCGACTCGAGAAATTTCCCACAGAGAAGGTCAATGACAATAGCAAATTCTCTGAGCGAAACCCTAATCAATGAGCAAAGAAAAAATCACATTTCATGTTTCTTCTTCACATATAACATCCGAGTTATGATTGAAGTGTCTGAAAGCATCCAACATAGTAGATCTGGAATATCTCGAAAGTTTGTGTTCGTCTAATTAGAGAAATTTTGGCGGAAATCCACGACAATCCAATGAGAAATCTAGAACAGATCTCCGACAAGTTGATTAACACTCATTGAGTTGACTCAATGACTTATGTACATGTTAACACAATTATGACGTACACTAACTTAATTATTAACAAGTTAACATCTAGGGTGTGTGTGTTAAATTAGTATTTGCGCCGCTAACATTTTATTTGATGATGTAAATATTTTAGATACATATACTATTTCGGCGAAGAAATCAATACCCTAACCACTCGTTCACAGACCCAAGCACATTAATTTACATTACACAATAGCAAAAATACTTTTCGGTGAAAAAATATGAACCTAACTACTACTTCTCGAACCCAAGCACATTAATTTAGAGTACACAATAGCAAAAATATTTTTAGATGGACAGATCTAACCCTAACCACTACTTCCCGAACTCAAACACATTAATTTACAGTACACAATAGCAAAAATACTTTTTGGTGGAAAAATCTAAACCCTAAGCACTACTTCCCGAGCCCAAGTACAATAATTTACAGTACACATATGAAAAAAAAATCGGTGGAAAAATCTAAATACTAACCAATACTTCATGAACCTAAACATATTAATTTATAGATCTAGTCGATGCCACTTGCGAACTCATTTGGCTTACTCAGTTACTTAAAGACTGGTGTAGCACCTTATGCTCCTGCTAAATTCTTATGTAACAGTAAATCAGCTCTACACATTACCTCCAATCCGGTATTCCACGAGCGTACAAAGCATGTGGAGATTGATTGGCACAAGGTTCGTGATCAACTGAAGCTTGGATTTCTAAAAACCCTCCATGTTACAACAGGTAATCAACATGTGGATATATTGACAAAAACCACTATCTTCATCACCATATCACTCGCTCTTGTCCAAGATGTCCATTTCAAGTCTTTATCTTCCTAGAAATCCAGATTAAGATTTGAGAGGGGGGTATTAGATGATACATTCTTCTGTATATAAACACAATAGTGACTAGATTCACTCACTAACTACCAAATGCAAATACTCTAACCGTCACTAGTTTAGCTTATTATATTAGCTCGAGTATATATATATATATATATATATATATTTTTTTTTTTTCAACTGAGTGGCTTTCATCAAGCCCATAAGGGCAACAGTTGGGTAATACAATAAAGTCCAAACACAGAACGAAATGGGCTACATCGAAGGCCCAACTAAAACAAACAAAAAAAGAGATCAGTACAAGGAGCCACGCGTCAGCTCACGGACGACACCAACATGCAACCGCCGCCACGAGAGTCGCCGGGAATTTGTCCGATGTCGAAGATCGCTGAGGAGCCGGAGTTCTGCGACGAAAAGATACCCAATCTGCCGATCTAACCATTCCACCACCAGACCATCCCAAGAAGAACCGCAAGAAGGAGATAAACAGCTTCAACAACTCACCGGAAGCAACAACCCGAGGAAGCTACACCGCCGCCAAACTCATTAGAGATAAGGCTGTTGATTTCCAAGCCAAAGGTGGAAGAAACGGCATAGATATTACTCCAGGAGGATGAGGAACCGAGAGATAAGGGGAAGAGAATCGGGATCTTGGAAGGAAGAACCGCCGGGAAAGGAAGATCGAGGAGGTTCCGATGTTAATCGGAAAGCTGCATCCGATGGGAGCAATCCGGCGAATAAAGAACCGCGCCGGAAACCTTATTCAGAAAACAAACCAGAAGCCGATCGATGAGCAAGTATGTAGACGAAGAAGATCGACGAAAGACAAAAACTTTTTGGGGAAAAAAGATTTCTAGCTCAAAGATGGAGATAAGAACAAAGTAGAAATAAATAAAAAAACCCCTCTATATCAAGGAATCAAATCTCCTCTTCTGAAAAATGAAATCCGTGAAGAAGAGGAGGAGATGATCCTCGAAAGAAGTTTCTCGCTCAAAGGGAAGAGAGAGAAACTATAAAAGCATAGCTCGAGTATATAAGGTTGTGTACAACTCACTTCACTAAATTAATTAGATAATTTTCTTCATTCTCTTTACTCTCTCTCTCTCTCT